>VXAC01007004.1:1039343-1073157 GCA_013399225.1 Rhipidura dahli
GCTGGAGGAAAAAAAGTAAATTCACCGACCTGCTTTTCTTTGCTCTCGAGGTCCCGACTTGAAGTGACGGCGGCTTGAAGTGACGCTGCCGCGATGGTGCTTCGATGGCGAGTCCCGGACGGGAGCGTTCCTCTGCCAGGCTCCCCTCAGCTCCGTCCCCTCAGCCCGGCTCCCGGCTCCCCTCAGCTCCCCCCCTTCCCCTCAGCCCGGCTCCCCTCAGATCGGCTCACAGCAGCCCCTTTCTCTCAGCCCGCCTCCCCTCAGATCGGCTCACCGCAGCCCCTTCCCCTCAGATCGACTCCCCGCAACCCCTTTCCCTCAGCCCGCCTCCCCTCAGCCCGCCTCCCCTCATCCCCCTCATGAGTGATGCTACAAAACAGAAGACTAAAGGACTTCTAAGAAATGAGAAGTCTCCTGATTAAATGTGAACATTCAAGACCCAGCTTGAATTTGGAAGGTGCTGAGCAGCCAGTCTAGAAAAGCATTTAAGTGCAGGCATGGCTTTAGATGTATGATTTAAATGGGCTTAATTGAACGTTAACATCTTTTAAGATGAGCACGTGCTTCAGCACTTGTCTGCTTTAGGACTAGGAACTGAGCTTCTCAATGGGTCAAAACATTATTTGTGCTCCTGCTCTTTAGTCTGCACTATCATTCACTAAACATTTATCACTTACAATATCATCTCTATTCTGCTTGCGTTTCCCAGGTAGTTCAGGGTTGTAGCACAATGCATAGGGTTGCCATTAAAATGCTTGCAGGGATTTCAAGGACAGACTTTTGTTTTGCCCTTTTTCACTCTTTTATTAGAGCTTTTTTTTTCCCCCCCGTGGGTAGTTTTCTGTTGGCATTCAGTATGCTTTCCATAGATTCACAGCTGGGTGCTGTATTTATGAGCCTGTCAGCTTTACTTAGCGTAAGGGGGAAAATTGGAAGATTAATTTTGCATTTCTGCAATTCATTGTCACTAGATAATGGTAAGGAAATGCGTAGGCTGACAATTAGTCATGTGCTCTACCAATATTACCTGACTGCCAGCAGCTTGATTTCAAGCTTAAATGTTGATTAACGGAAAGGGATGTGAACACTCCATGCTCAGAAGTACAATTGGCTGGATAGATTGGACAAATACACCATTCCTCATGAGATGAAGGGTACCAGATCTGGAAATGACACTGTACACAGTGTGAGGATCTTTATTTCTAAATGTCGGTCATTAAGAAGTCATGGAACAATCTTTTTGTTTAGTTGGTTTCAATGCTCCTGGCAGCTTCCAGAGAAACATTAGAAAAATCTTGGGTCATCTTTTTTGATGCCAAAGTAACTACAGAAGCCTTTCTTGTTACCCTTCATACTCCTTGCTAGTTTTTATTCCAGCTGTGCTTTGTCATTTCTATTTTCATCCCTGTGTGTCCAAGGCAATACCTCTGCATTCCTCCTTGACATTCTCTACCCACTTACACCTCCCATGTGCTTCTGTTCCTCTTTGGAGCTTAGGGAGGTTCTCTTAGATAGGTTACTTTCCTCATGTTTTTGAGAAGGCTTTTTTTATGAGTGCTTTTTAGAGAGGGTCTGTTATGCATTAAACAGAGACTGAAGAGTCTGCTTTGAGAAGGAACCTCCTCAGAACAAGAGTAACACAAGAGGGTCTCCTGACAGGCAGTAGAGTGGATAAAAGAGATTTGTTTGGTACTAGAACAATTTCTGAAGTGCCTGTAGATGTACTACTGAAAAATAGTTTTATGTTGTGTTTTATATCAGAAAAATACGAAACTACTGGCATGAACATTAGCTCTTTGGCAAGAAAATGAAAACTCTGAAAACCCAGGGAAAAAAGTTATGCGAAAGAATTTTTGCCTGAATTTATTTTTAGCTTTCTTTTCACTGAAGTAACTTTCTGTGGCAGCTGTAGTTATCTCTAAAGGAAGAGGAACTCTGGTATTTCCTCCTTCCCCATGAAAATCTCTTACTTGCAATGGGAATATTTCCATTTCAGTGAGCACTAGGAAAAGAACAACCTTTTCCCTTCAAAGCAACGTGTATGTGGTTAATATCTGCAATATACTCTATGGCTTATGGACAATGTATTGATTTCACTCTGTTGCACTTGCTGCTAAAAGCAAATCAATGGGACCATTTTCAAATATAAATGAGAATGTTTTGACTGCCTACGATTCTTTTATTCTGGAATTGCAAATTGCACTTTGCAGACTACCAAGCTACTACACATAAAAAGATTTCTTACTGTGTTGTTGGGCTGCCTTCCTCAGTTAAAATACTATTTATACTATAGCAAGGCCGCATTTAATTCATAATTTCTCCACAGTAAACAGCAGGCTGTTCTTCATGGCCATTATAATAAATTTGCATCTCATTTAAAACAGAGTCTACTTGCTTTTCCTCAGTCTGAAAAAGTTAATGGTTTAATTACCCTTTGGAAGAAGTTATCTCCTTTTCTTTACTTTTAATTTAGGCTGGGTTTTTTTTTAAATAGCGAAATAGTTCACATTGCAAAAAGAAGAATTCTGCCTTTACAAAGGATGAACAGTAAAATTTCAGGATCACTGGAATTTAGTATGTCTTTTAGAAAAAATATTTTTTAAAGTTTTTTTTTCTGATACCATTTAGGCAAATTGAATCAATTTTGCAAGTAGCTTTCTGGGAAATTGTTAATTTCCCTAGGGGTTTTTTTTCTGTTTTAATATCACATAAACAAAAAACATCATCTTTGTAGTTTTACTGGTGTTCACTGAATCTAGCTTTTTCCTCCAGATTTATCAGTAGATTAGACAGTAAAATAACAAAAATAGCCAAATATGTATCTTCCAGTTTTGCATGACTATGTGCTGTGAATACTGTGGAGGCCAAGCATCAGATGACACCTGAAGAACAGCAGTAGTTGCCAAGTGCTGAAGTGTTATACAGTTCTTTTTGTCACTTTTCCCTGGTTTTGGCTGCCCTAGGAAAAGGAAATGTATTAGATATTCAGTGCAAAAATCTGTCAGTCATATGTGATGGAAATAAATGCAGGAAAGTGTGGGGTTGAATCACTTTCCTCTTGCTCCCTGTTCTCCTGGCACTCATTATTTTATACAATATTTATGAGTTATTATACATTGTTTACATTTGTGTCATGCCCAGGAGCTCCATTTCTGGATAAGGACCCCCACTGTGCGAGGTGCTGTGCAGAGCCAGCAATGTCTGTTCAGATTCCAGGGGTTTAGAACCATTACAAAAGGCAAAGCCAATAACAGAATGAGAAGTTTAAGGGATGAACATAAGAAAATGAGGCATTTTTCATCAGCTTCAAAGCCAGTGGTCTCAGCATTCCAGGATTTAAGGTTTACCGAATTGTGATGGAAAACGTGCTTTAGTACTCCATTCAGTTAATAAAGTTTTAACACAAAATATTTATATTATATCACTCTAGTGGACTCCATTCTACATATTGTGAATACCGTGCTTTCAAAATAGCACATGCACAGCTGCAGCAAAATCCTATGCAACCAATTAACTTGGGGTCAAACTCTCCTTTCCTCACCCCAGAAGTTTTTCCAGAGGGAACCTTGCAGAGTAAGGTCTGACACGCTGTGACATTCAGCAACAATACTGAATACTGCTAAAGCCAGCTTAAATAATCCTTTCTTCCTTCCCAGCTGTGTGTTTCTATTCCTGTCCCACGCCTGCACTGGATAGCCACAAGCATTTGTGCAGCATATTGTGAACTGGATTTGCAGATGCACAATAACCTATTAAATACTATTTATGAAACCACACTAAATCATAGTAACTGAAGTGGGAACAAACTTATCTGGCCTTGCTGAGCAGAAGGAGCCTAATTTTGTAGGGTCAGGACTTACCTTAGTGTCACTCAGACAGTGTCAGTGTGACATGGAGCAGAATCAGATCATGTCTATAGTGTGGGTACACTAACATCAACTGTGCCTACGTTAGGAAGCAGTGCTATAGAATTGGAAAGGATTTGGAGACCTATCAGCTGGTGCTGAGGATCCAGCTTCTGAACTGTGCACATTCCAGGAGTTTTGTTTAAGATTAGATCTACTTTTGTCCTACAGACCCCTTAGCAGCTGGAGCCTGTCAGAGGCAGTCCTGGAGTGCATCTCCTGTTCTCTGTTGCAACACTTAAGGAACCCAACTCATGTGCTCACATGTAGAACAGCAGAGTCTTGTGATGAGTCTCAGAGAGTGTCATCCAAAGGAGCTTTTCCAGTTACCATCACCTTCCCAAATGCCATGAGCTGGAACAGGAAGAGTGGTCTTCTGGAAGCCTTGCTGTATCTCAGCCAGATTCACCAACACACAGATGAGCTGGTTGTTTTTAACACTGTAAGTGAAATTATTCTGGCAGACATTTGGAGCCATAAAAAACCTCATTGACATGCCTACCCACGGGTCTCCAAAAGAACTCACTTACAGAACCTCATCCGCTACATAATGCTGCATTTACACTTGCAGATACACCTCAGTGTTTAAGAGCAGGGACGTATGAAGTTCCGAGAGTGACACTCAACCCTCTCCTCCCAAGAGCAGAATCTCTAGCTGACAGGCAACGATTTAGGTCAAAAATCACTCATCAGCTTTTCCTTCATCCGTGGCATGTGGATAAAAAAGTCCTGTACAGATCTTGCAGTCCTCAAGCTCTTGATGCTCAGTTAAGTAGTGTGGCGGTAATTAGAATTCTTATGCCTCTCAAAGGGCTAAACCAGAAGATTAAAAGAACTTTATTTTCCTGTGAGATTATATGTTCTATACTTGACTGACTGAGACAGATGATCACTGCTATTTACAGGCTAAAAGTGTTTATTGCTGGCTTTGCTTTTCTTGTGCAGTGGTATGTAGGTCATTGTCAAACCAAGGGAAAGAAGACAGACATGAGACTGAAAAAGAGGACTGAAAACCAGAAAGTCTGAGTCCTTGTCCTTGAACACACAGCAGGTTCCTTGCACCACACTTTTACATTTAGGACTAAAAGTTTGTTCCCTACTGTGCACAAGTGTTATAGGATGACTATATTGATATGTGTAAAATGTTTTAAACTGCCATGGCAATGGAGTTTATATTCATATTTATATGCAGATAAATAAAAGCAAGTTCTATCTTCTGTGGAAATAATAATAAAATTTATGTAGGATCATTCCTCAGACAAATCAGGGAAGTTCTGTATTTTTGTTGGAGTCAGTCAGGTTCTGCATTTGTGGAGAGGACTGCCAGTGAGAAGCAAGACTGGAGTGCAGCAAAGTGGAGTCAGAGCCATGTGAAACACTTGGCAATATGCTTTTCACTTGGATATTTTAATTATATCACAACATCTATCTATCTGAACAATTTATATACTGCATTTCTATAATAGCTTTTTACCCTGGCTCTATGGCTATGTGTGATAAATCAGAGGGCTACAACACTTTGACAGATACTGAGCTACACAAATGACTCAGCTTTACCTGATGTTTCTGAGATAACGTCAAAGGCATTCCTAAACAAAATTTTAAAATATCCTGCATATAAATGGCCAATTGCTTCTTTGGGGATGAGACACACACAAATTGCAAGGCATTCTTTCATTTATTAAGGCATTCTAAGCCTGCCATACACACCATTACACCACATAGGATGTAGGAGGAAATAGAACTATCCCTGAGTAATTATTGCAGGGAAAATTACAAGCACGTGTTGTTGTTGCAGGAGCTACACTATGTCATCAGGCCGGTAGGGCCAGGTGGAAACATGATCAGCATGGAGAAATAAGTGCTGATCTTTGAAAACTAGCAGAGGATGAGGCCCCAGAAAGTAGGGAAAGTATTTGGGCTTCTAATTTCCTATTGTTTTCCAGTGTCTGTGAAACCACTGGGCAGTTATAACTTCTTGTATATTGAGGAATCTGTGCCACCATCCTGACCTTAACAAGGGAAAGCAGGAAGACTCACAGAACTTTAGATCAGTCAGACCCTTTTCTTAAATGAAAAGAAAGAACAGAAAAAATATTATTAAAGTATGTACTTCCAAGTACCTGCAAGACAACGAAGGGTGAACAGTTAAGATAATAAACGTGAGATTGAATCAATATCCTTTCTTTTTATGGCAGTCTAGCAATCCTGGGCAATAGTTATGTCTGCATTTAATATGACCTTTGATCCTGTTCCTTGTGGTTTTCCCATAACTAAGGGACACCTCCACAGTAATAACATTTGAGAATATTCTCCTGGACAGTGGTTACTGATGGTTAACACTCTAGTTTGGTACTATCCTGTACCTTTGCCAATGGCCTGAGTAATGGAATAACAAGTGTACTTAGTAAATTCATCAGGCTAGAAGGGTCAGAAAGCCCACTGTGCATCAGGATTCCATTATGAGATTATTGTGGCAGGTTGAATAAATTATCTGAAATGAATGAAAGGCCTAGCAAGAGGAAAAACTTTCAAGAATAATAATCATCTGTGTAAATACAAGCTCAGGAACAGTTGGTAAATCAGGAGTTCTGGGGCAATCCTAGATCATAAATTGATAAAAGCACCGGTAACAAAAAAGAAAAAAAAAAAATCCATTTATACTACAATGAATACACAGCAGCATTATACATAAGACCTATGCAGTAATCCTTTTACTCTACTCTGAGTCAGACCTCAGTGGGAATTCTATATTCACTTTGATACAAGCATTTTAAGAATTATGTATAGAAAGCAGGCCAAAGGAAATCAAGGGTAATCTGAACTTTAAAAGCTGTGATTTATTATGTGAAGAATAGGCATTTGTTGGACTAGTTTCTCATTGGAAACAGGAAAACAGCCTTGAAATACACAAGACTTGCTGTAAAGAGGACAAGATTAACTGGTTTCTTTGCCCAGTGTTGCTGAACCATAGAATGGTGGAGGCTGAAAGGTACCTGTGGTTCAAGCCCTCTGCTCACAGCAGGATCAGCTAGAGAAGGTTGTCCAGGCTCATGTCCAGTGGGGTTTGGGTATCTCCAAAGACAGTGACTCCACACCTACTCTGGGTAATCTGTGCCACTGTTTGACCACCCTCACAGTGAAAAAATATTCTTAACTTTAAGTGGAATTTCCTATATTTCCATTTGTGGCCATTTTCTTTTGTCCTGTCACAGGATATTGATGAGAAGAGTCTGGGCCATCTTCTTTTCTTCCTCCCGTCAGGCATTTGCACACATCGAAAAGGTTCCCCCCAAGTCTTTTCCTTTTGAGGCTAAACAATCCCAAGCCTTACCCCAGAAAATACAAGTACTGAGAATAATCTCAGGAACAATGAGTTAGACAAACAAAGAATGACTTAGAAACAAAGCATTTGGCTGAACAGGCCTGGGAATAGACTGCTCAGTGACACTGGCTGGGCACTGTCCACCCCTGGCGTTGTTTAAGAACAGGTTAGGCCAGCCAGGAATGAGGTAATGTGATCTCTTCCTATTCACAAACTACGAGGACTTGCTGCACCCTTATTTTTTTGAATCTCAGTCTCTTTGCCCATTTCCACATGTCTTTAGCCCTCTTTTCACCCATTCCCTATCCTATCTTTCTTGTCTCATGCATGTATCTGTCAAGCAGCAGTGGAAGCTTCTGCCAAGGTTTGGCAACCCCACAGAAGTGCAAATAGTTGCCAACTACAAGAAATTGCAACATTCACCCTACTTTTACCCTCTTTGCTTTCTGTGCCTCTTCCTGTTGGGTTCCGGGCCTTCTGAACAATGGTCTTAATGTCACATCCTGTGTGCAGATCTTGTGAGGGCATTTCACTGGACACTGCCTTCTAAATGTCCTGCAAATTGAACTGAGGCAGCCAGATCCACCTGAGAAATGGCAGGATTGTCACATTTCAGGCCGGTGGATTCCAGCCCTTCCCTAAGGCTGGAGATACTTCATCAGAAGTTTTGGGCCACAGCTTCTCAATTTATTGTTTTAATTAAGAAAAGAAAGCCTCCTTCAAAAGACTTTAGTTTCTTTCTGTGATATTTATCAATGCACTTTTATTTTTTCCCAGGCAGCTCTTGTAAGCAATGTAAGGAAAAACAAGACAAAACAAAACAAAACCAAAAAAAAAAAAAAAAAAAAAGAGAAGGGGAAAAAAAGAGGAAAAAGGAAAAAAAAGAGGAAGTCTGACATTCCATTTTTGCCCCCCTTAGCCATACTTACCTCCTTACAGAAGCAGCAGCTCTGAATGTGCCAAAAAAATCACCCCAAAAAATGAGAAAGCAAACATGAGCAAGTTTCAAACAACTTTCCTGCTCAACTAAACCAGTTTGAAACGAGGTTTCTGAGAGCAGCTGGTGCCTCACACAAGCAATTGTTCTGTTTGGCTGATTTGATTTGCCTCAAGCTGCAATGTTAATTTACAGTGAAAAAAATAAACACAGACTCCAGTTAAATTTGCTAACAATCTTAAAAATAGGTGATCCTGCCTTGCTCTTAATCAAACACAGCATCCAAAAGCAAACACAATTTAATACTAGCAAAAGCAACCGTGGTCATAGATTTGATTCTCAGTTGGAATATGTAATTCTAAATATCAGCTTCGTTTAATATATTTAGATTCAGTTTAAGAAAGGAAAAATGAAAAATTTATGTCCTGCCACAGTAGTAAAATGCCTGTGGGGAAGGGATTTGGGAAGCACTGGGAATCAACATCACTGAGTTATACAACTGACAGTGCAAATAATTTACTGTGCTACTTGTCTGCTGGAATAATGGGCACATGACCTATGCCCGTGGAGTATTTCATGACTGGAAAGCACTTTGGAAGCAGGTAATTAAAAGACTACATAAGTACACACAAGAGCATGCAAAGTTCCCTGAGATGGAAATTAGACGAAAAATAATCCCCAGTAACTGTGATAATAGGATTAATTTATGTGCACAGTACTCCATCATGCAAAGATCAGCTTTTGCTCTATGCTTTATATATTCTTACAGCCCAATCTGCTCAAGGGAAGGCTGCCTCAGTTATCAAATCATAAAGATTGGAGCAATCCTTAGAGTCAGGTGGTTGTGACTCCTTGGCAGCTTTTATTGGTGATGTAAGTCACTCTAAAGGGACATGCAATCACTTCCTCTCAGGGAAAAAGTGCCTTATGTGAATTCTGACCCGGCCCGGCTTTGACCAACAGCACCCTCAACAACAAAAAAGTTTTACTGAATAAATTGTGATTTTAACATCTTGCCTTTTCAAAATGGGTCTTTCAGAAATCAAAGTGTAGCTATAACAATGCTGGTCAGAAGGGACCTCTGGGGATTGTTAGCCCAACCTTTCACTTGAAGCAGCACTTTATTTAAAAGCAGGGCTGAAATGTTGTATTTTGCTGCTCCTCACAGTACATCTTCCCACTCTGTATAAGGAAAAAATAACCAATGCAAAGTACTGGAACTACTTAAATCCCACTCTTATTTGTAGTTTTGATGTTTGAACGGTTCAGCCACCTCTAAGGACAACACCTGAGCCAAAAGCAACGCTTATGTGCTGAGCCAAAAATGATGCTGACGTGCCATCAGACTGATGAAAGCATTACCTTGTCTGGCCAGACGAGCCGAGCTCAGTGACATCCCTGCCCCTGTGCCGGCTCAGGTGCGCTTCTGACGTCACAGCCCTGGATTTCTGGAGAATCGCTGGTTTTGGCTCCATCCGCGGGGCGCTGCTGCCCCCTGCCGGCCACGCGGCTCTGACGTCACACGAGATAAGGAGCGCTGCGCTCGGCCGGGAGGAGCGATCGGGCCGGACCTGCCCCTGACAGAGCTGCTGCTGCTGCTGCCTCAGGGGGCCCTGAAAAAGGTGATTTTGTCACGGTGTTGTGGGTTTAATGCTGTAATGGACCATTTTCTTGGTGTACCTGCGGAGAGTCATAGAATCCCAGAACTGTCAGGCTTGGAAGAGACCTTCAAGATCATCCAGTCCAGTTGGCCAGCCCTAAATCACAAACCACATCACTCAGCTCCTCTTGAACACCTCCAGGGATGGTGACTCCACCACCCCCATGGGCAACCAATTCCCAATGCCTGACAACCCAGAAAGGGGGGAAAAAATCTTATAATGTCTAATCTGACTGTCCCCATCTCAAAATCTATATGATGAATGCTAAATTACCATTCACTGGCACTGTTAAGTTCTTCCACTGAGTGGGTTTTTCCTTTATCAGAGCATCATGTAGCAAAACAAGTTAGTTAGGAACAAGATTCTTGGATCAAGCCCAAGGAACTTCAGGGGTTTAGATTTTAAATTTGACAGACTCTCGGAGTTTGGCTTTGCCAAGATGTGCCTTCTGCACATGACCTGCTCGAGTCACACTTGAAATGTCCATTTGGGCTAATACAAAAATTGAGTTTTTTCTTGCTCTGTCATTTATGTAAATATACTGAGGCTCTGTTCCAACTTCTGGCAGCAGAGGAAGCTTTGGCTGTCCAGTCCTTGAGACAGAAAATCCACCAGGGAGGACAGGGGAAATGGTAAGCACAAAAAGCTCCTTGAATCTCTTGCCCCTGAGAGAGGAGAGTTACAGGAAAGGAAGCAGCAGGAGGGGATAGCACTGATGGATCAGGCTTCATCAGCTACTGGAGACTCACACAGAGATCCCAATGGAAAACTGATGGACAAAAAGTAAAAATATCACCATGTGACACGGGGAGAATTTCACTCTCCTGGTGATGTAGCTTGGGTGGTACAAAATGTGAATCAGCTGTAAAGAGAGATGCTTTAAGCCTCTCTGTAAAAATCTGAGAACACATGTTTGATTTCAATGTAATTGAACCAAAAAAACATCACTTATGTTAAAGAAATAAAGAACTTTTACCAGATTTCTCAGAGGAAAGCACTATATACACTCACAAATAATAAAGATGTGTCTCAAGTCTACATTCCTCATCTGATAAAAGCACAAATGCAAGTGAGTGTGTAGAATCTACAAACTTTTTCTGGGTGAACTTTGATATAGGGCCCGGTTTTGTAGCTGGCTGAGTCATTCTCTCCTACAGAAAGGCCATCACACCAACGCTGACCTGCTCACTAATCTCAAAAGTAGGTGTCACTGAGAGCAAGGTATTTGAAACCACACCTTCCCTCAGAGTTTTTTCCACTTCAGTTTACCATCCTTTCCCTCAGTGGGGTTGTGCTCAGTTTCAAGCCTGAAGGAAATTAAGAGCTGCTGCTTGTTTTCAAACCAGAAGTGCTGCTGGAAAAATTCTGGGTTTGTTCCTTCGGAATCTGCAGGCTTGTATTTCTTTTGAGATTGATGGGTTAGGATGGTTGGTAATTTTGAAGTTTGGAATGAGGATTAGAGCTGTGGTTATGGAATAAAGAGGTGCAAAAATGAGACAATGGTTTTCTTCTCAGTTTATAAACTGTGAAACAAATTCTAATGTCTGTGCTATGGGATTATTATCTCTGCGTAGATCCCAGGCTGGAAATGTTTATTGGTTTTATGTGAAGCTCAAGATGATCATGTGCAAGAAAAGTTCTATAAAACCCAGTTTAGAAGCCAAATCTGAAAGTATCCCCTGACAAAAAAATGCTGGATACATCAGTGTTGTTTGTTGTAACTGGAACTGCAGGAACCCAGGGCCTCCAACACCCTGCAAACCTGACACCTTTAATAAGTTTTGAAAAGAAATCCTGGGAATGGAGGCATCCCCCAGAGCCTGCCCCCAGCGCAGAGAGCATCCTGCCAACACGGTGAGCCCGTGCAAGACGAAAACATTCCCTTCACTATTAGAGGAAACCATTTTCCATCCCGGACGTGCTTCAGCAGCACGGCAGGATGAAACCCTGGTGCTCGGTGCAGGGAGGCGGCAGTGCCGCACTGTGACCGCTCGTGGTGACACTCAGGTAGGTGAGGTGGCATCAGCAGCCTCCAGGGAGGCGACCCCGCTCCCTGCCCCGGCTCTCCTGTCAAATGACATCACGTAAGGTGCCTCAGGTCACCCTGCTGCGCTGTGCCACAGCTGCCTCCCCCTGCGAGCACAAAGCAGGGATGGATGGATGTGCGACAGAGGGGTCGGCGGGGTCACAGCGCAGATCCGAGGAGCCACAGCTCAGTGATGCAGTTTCTCAGCCCTGTCAAAGCCGCGTCCTCTAATTTCACAACCGTGGAGTGTTTCTTAGCGTAGTCAAGCCCAAACTATTTAAGCCAGGGGTTCCCTACGCAGGTAATTGTATGTTATATAACGAGATTTATGTGTTTAATTGTTATTGGGGGGAAAAAAGCACAACAATAACAATTACTATGATTCCTGCCTTCTCTAGTAGTGTCTATTTTCCTTGAAGTAATCAGGGACTTGTTGCTAGGTAGTTAATATTACAGGTACCTTAAATATTTTAATGTGTCTATGCCTGCTGTTTCTAGGCAGCAATATTTGTTTATGATATTGTTATCCAACCCTACCTTATATCCTTTATTCAGTGTAATCTAATATATCCGTACAGCTAAACTTCAGTCCTGATACTTTTATTTGTCACAGAGTAGTAATATGCCAGCAGGAAATAACCAAATTAGCTTCTTAATTTTTTTTAAAGTTGCTTATTTATAAAAAATTGCTCTTTGCAATGAAAAGATACCTCTGATGTAAAATATTTAATCTTTGTCAGGCTGCTAGTTAACAGTCTTAGGAACTAAATGAAACACCTAAATAAAGCCATTTAAAATTTGGTAGTGCTTCAGTGCACTTTCAGCACCAGCAGATGCTTACATACATAGAACAAATTTCTATGTACATATGCATATGTACATAGAATAAATTTCCAAAGCTTTAAAGTAAATTCCATCATTTCACTCTTTTGGGTGGAGAAAAGCCTGATTTTGATTGATTTACAGTTTTTTCTGTACTTTCATCCTTGTTTTCTTGCTTCCAGGCATGTTCCATCTTAAGAGCTGGCTTTATATTGGATAGGCAGTCATGCAGAAACTTTGATAAACACTTGAGTTTATTGGCTTAGGGTCAAGATCACCTTTAATTGATGAGACAGGTTAGAGCTGAACTCCCAGCACTTTTTTGGACCAAGCTCTCTAAATTTTTAAGAGAAATCTTAACATGCAAATCTGCTCTCTCTCACTCTTTTCTCTAAGGTCAAGGGAAACATTTCATGGTTATTGGAAAGGCAGCTGGGGAGAGCAGGAATGGAAAGGAGACGAGCCCATCGTCAATGGTGACACAAGGGAAGGTCCTGGGGACCAAGTACTCATCAACACCTACAGAAATGCCTAACTAGGGCTGTGTGCTACCATTTCATCAGTCTTTGGAAGTAACAATCTCTGTATGTGTGTGTGGCTGCTGGGCAAAACTGCTTCACGTTTTCCTTGCTATAATCTCGTCTTGATTTAAATAAAATAGGAAAGCTCACACTGGGTTAAACATTATGATTCTTACTAACAGATTTTACAGTCTGAGCTGGGCACTTGGAGTGGCAAGACAGACTGCTGACAACTCCTATTCTTTGCCACAGATCAGGACGGGCTGCAGAAAGAAACACATTATCTGCCTGCCAACCCCGTGGGAAATGCAAGGGAATTATTCCAGACACTGCTCATTTCTGCAAATGGAAGGAGTGGAGCTTTCCTGACAAGACAGAAATGGATGAGAACTCAAAGTTCACAAAATGATGAAAAGCATTAAATCAGGGCTTCAAATAACCCATGTGGATGACTTTGTAAATCTCATCTGTTCACTGTCAGGGGCTGCAGAAATGCAGTAAAAAACCAGGCTAAGTTCCATACTCCCTCTGTTGCTCAATTCAGTGTATTTCTTTTACTGTTTTAAAACTCAGATAATGCCCACTTTTAAAGATTATATTTGTGCAGTCAGATGAACAGCAGACATATCATCTATCCACTGAGTAGATATAAGTAGTAATACTTCATAGTTTGTTACATTTTCTTGCCTGCTCACCTGATTCCTAACATGGTACCATATTTCATTAGAGGAAGTTAATTATTTTCATCTCTGTTCAATCCCCGGCCTTTTTGCCAAGATTTCCAGCAATGTTATCCTTTAGTGCAAACCCTATCAGTGATTTCTGTGTTTGTTGTGGAACACGTCAGAGAACATTGCACAGTCCTTGAACACACGTCAAATGTAAAGAACCAGGGATGAAGAACTCCAGATTCTGTGTTTAATTCTGAAACATGAACTGTGTGTTTACAGATCAGTGCCCCTTGGAATTATTTTCTGATATATGTGTGGCAAATGTGCTTTTCTTCTTAAAATCTGAAATTTAATGTAAGGTCCTCCGCTTCTGCTTGCTTGGCATGTTGGTGGTGCAGGGACACATGGAAACTAAAGGCTGGACCTGTTCCTTCCTTTCCTGCAGATTTCCAGCTTCTGGAGTGGAAATTCCAGCAGGAAATAGCTGAATTGGCTTCTTTACTTTTTTAAAGTTGCTTATTTATAAATCCTGAGAAGGTGTTTCACTGAGAATTGGTGTGTTCCCCTGCTTTGTTACCAGCCTCCTGCCCATCTTAAAATAGCTCCTGCTCTGGATTACAGGGGCTGGCATTCAGTTACACTGGTCTCTAGTGTTACAGAGCCAGGCAGACCATCCACAGCCCCGCAGTGGTTCATGGGCACAGAGACTGACCCCATGCACAATCCTATGGATGTGTTCTTTGGGCAGAGCTCAGGAACCCAAATTATCCAGTGTTAAAGGCTGATTCTTGGTCAGCCAGGCTGATGTATCTTGGTGTCACTCTTTTATCTTTAAGCAAATGATTTATCTTAAGAAAAAAATAGTTTAAACACACTTGTTCATTTGGCTGTCCTGTACCATTGCACATAAACAGGTGAAAGTGCCACTAAAACCGTGTCTACTGCTAAAATGATGGTGTTCACATTTCATTAATGGCAGTACTGTATCTACCCAGAGAAGTTTGGCTTTGGAGTTTTAATATTTACACTAAGGCTCCAGGAAATGGTATTTGGTATGGTTAACTTCTGGCTTCAATCTGTATTCCACAGCAAGTGCTGAGCTCAGGTTAGTTTTTCCCGAAGGCCTCCTTTTACCCAAGTGGCCCAGAAGGGCTGGATTTGTTTGTCAGAAAACCTGTGGTACTGCTGCCTTTTGTAACAAACCCAAAATTTTCTGTATTAAACTCTTACAGCATTAAGGTTTGTTTCTAGGACACCTGCATTTTATGTCTTGGACACAACAGGACCAAAAGCACAGAAGTTACTGCCCATTACTTGACCTTTAGTCCCACTTTTCCCTTACATCTCAAATTTAAGTTCATGGTGAAGTAGTGCCCTCTACTTGGTTACATCAGGATTTTAAAAAGATCAATACATTTAAGGAGGGAGACTGAAAACATAGTAGATTAAAACCTTCTCATAAGCATACTTTGGGATTTGTCCTCTTCAGCAGCTGTGTGCCAGCCACCAGAAGCTATTTTTTAATTATTATAATTTAAAAAGAGATCCCTTCACTGAGGACACTAGGATCAGAGCTTTCCTAGGCTGCCTTACCTTGCCAGGAGGTGCAGGGGCAGAACCTGCCTCTACAAACGGCTGTGCTGCTTTCCTGCCTTCTGGGTGGAGTGTGATTTGTACCCCTTTCCTTCCTCACCTTGCCTGCAAACACAGCTGAGCCAACACAAAGTTGAAAGCACAACATATTCCAGATAAAGGGTTTGTGCTTCCCTCTGGAGCCAAGGAGGAATCCTGGCCTGTCTCACTGTGCTCCTGGGGGCAATGCAACTGCTGCCCCTTCCTCGGGGCATGCTGTGGTTTGGCAGTGTGTAAATAAATAGCCAAAATGCTATATTTACAGGAAGCACAATGCCTTGCAGCTGTAAGGGTGTAAATATAGAGAACAGGCCACTACTGGCATTTAAAATAGCACTAGCTGGGCAAGATAATGCAATCAGAAAATACCCTAAGCTTTTTACTGTAGTTCTGTAGACAGGCTTTTCATAAACCTCCTGCTACTTTCAAATGAGCTGAAGCAGTGCCTTTCACTGACAGGCATCGTTTGCTTTTGAATAAATTGCACTGCCTGACATTTATTCCATTTTTTGAAATGGCTACTGCAAATGCAGCATGTATTTGAAAACCCTGCCTTCAGCAGCACATTTGCTGTTTGTTGTGCAGGGCTATATTTGAAAAGTAATGTAACACAATTCTTAGGGTTTTAAACTCCTGATTACTTTCTACCTGAGTTTAAAAGCCAAGTCTGCAGTTGTTGCCCAGGGTCAAAGCACAGAGCAGGTACCACCATCCTGCAGAAAGGCAAGGGAATGAGGAATGCCCGCCCTTCCTTCCTTCCTCTCCTGTGCCAGCTCCACACATCACTGGTACCAAGGCAAGGCAGCAAACAGGCTCTGCACAGAGCAGGTCAGCAGCTTACAGGGAATGGGTGGGAATCTTCAGCTGCTTCCTCCTCGGCTACTCCCTCCTCCCAGACCATGTGCAGGATTTGCAGCTATGCTGATGTGTCAAGACACATAAGCTGGACTGGGCACAGCTTAGTCTTGAGCAACAGAGGAAACAAAGAGAGACTATGACTCAGAGCACCAGTCTCCCAGCTAGGCAGCTCCAGGGCAGCCAAATGTACTTTCCCTTATTAGGCCACATCATGAAACCTCACTTTGTTTTGAGTTGTACCTAATTCTGCAGTAGTAGCACCGACTTTAAGAATCAACTTTTACAGCAGTACTTAGCAGAGTGCAGCTCTACCTCCAGCTTTGCTCCTTGGAAGAACCTCATCAGCTGTAATCAAATTTGACTCCACCTACTCTGACCAACACTGGATAGTGGAACATGAATCAGCCCCCATTAGCAGCAGCTGACACATATTAAAAAGCTAGCACCTGTTAAACTCCTGTAAATACTACATTTTTAAGACTGATATTAATTTCCACTCTTGCCGCCTCAGTTAATGTGGGGTGTTTTTGTTCTGGATTATTGACATGGGCTACGAAAAGAAACCTTTAAGAAACATGGCCATATAGTTCCCACAGACTTTGCTCAGTTCTAAAATTCCTCAGCTGATTTTCCTCAATTTAAATATTTTTGTTACATGATGTCAGATATGTGTCCTCAGCTGAAATGTCACCCTGCATGAGCAATGTGCCACTGAAGTGAAGTCATGCAGGAATTATGCAGGCAGCTGAACTTTCACACCTCTTCTTCTACAAGCCTCAAATGCTGCTCCTAAAGCTGGAAGAGCCAAAAGGTTACAAGACATTGTTTATTCTTACACGGTGCTATTAACTATGAAAATGAAACTAAAAGAAGCATCAGCTTTCTACCTGCAACTAAGCAGACACTTCACAGTCCAAATGCTACACACCCTGCAGTGTAATTTACATGCTATATTGTTACTTTTAAATAAAGACTGATAGTTCTCAATGACCACTCTCAGCCTGCCTCTTAAAAAGAAGAGATTTTCAGATGGGTTTAAACCCAATTTCCAATCCACTGCTGATTCCAAGTGTAGTTCAGTAAGTTATCAATTGCCTTGAGCAGATCTGTTTTCATATTTATAAATTTGCATGCTGCAAACATGGTATCAGGTATAAGACTTGCAAAATTAACAAGTCAAGTGTAACTTCTGGATTTTAGTTAGGACCCCTTCCTCCCTTGCACTCCTTCTGCACTGAGTCTGCTGCCTTCATTTCACATGGATGTAGCTGAAATATGGTTTATCTCCCTTGCTTCAGTGTAAATTGGTAATCACTTAGAACAAAGTACCACTTCACAAAGTGAAAGGAATCCTATTGACTCTATAAATACAAAATTATTTCTAAATACAAAAAAAAAGTGTACTTCCGCATACAAAATCCAGTTAATTTTTAATATAAGAATAATCCCTCTGCAGAAGAAGTTGGGATCTGTAAACTTCTGTACAACCACAGCAGGCACAGATCTCAATGTTATAAACATTTCTGTTAAATGGTGACTCCCAGGGTTAGGGGGCAGAAATGCCCAGCCAAATTCCTTTCTCAATCCATGGACGTGACACAGTAACAACATCAGAAGGGAGTAAATGAATGGAGAAAGGCATGCTTAGGTCTTGATGAGAAAACAGCTGTCAGACTTCAACTGTAATGCTGCACTAACACATCACTGTGTCCAGAACAGTCTATTTAAAACCAATTACTGCCTTTACATTTCCAGCTTATAAAATCACAAGACTAAATTAGGCTTCCATATTATTTTATTTCCCTCTTAAAATATAGCATTGAAGTCCTGCACACATATAAATATCCCTACAGTTTCTTACACACTTTATATCCATCATTACTTAAAGTGCCCAACTGTGAACATTAAAAGTAAAAACATTGCTGTTAAGAGTGGCTATACTTGTAGGAGGACTGGTATTCTGACAATGCAGGCCACTGATTTTACAAAAATCACCTGCAAAAGAATACACCTTAAACAACACGCATCAATATTAACCCTGAAGTAATTTTCTTTTTTTCCATTCAGCTGATCTAAAAGCAATTAATGTACAGGGTTTATTTTTGAAACATGTCTTTTACATAGTGTAAGAATAAAGGATAAATGCATCACTTTCTTTCTAGCTCCCTCCTTTCCCCACAAAGTGTTTACTGTGTCCCAAGCTGCTATGTTGATTAAAACCAGTTGAAAAGAGCTCTGGAAATGCATGCAACTTAAAATTCACTTAAACACACTTTAAGTTATGAAGTCTGAGAGATTTTAATTTCAGCACGTGGCTACGGTTCAGTTGGGTTACTGGGTGTGTTTGTCGTGGTGGCAAGATTGGTAAACACTTCTTCCTTAGTTTCAGGCTGATGTCTTTCCATTTTGGTTTCCTCTTTAGCATTTTTATTACTAGGATCTACCTTGCTCTTGACTACCACAGGTTCAATATCCATGATTTCTTGTGGTGGCTTAGGCTCTGGCAAATTTGGCTGAAGTCCATCAACTTGAACAGGTTCTGGGACATCTTCTGCTTTCTGTTCAAGTTTTTCCAAAATGGTCTGGACCTTCCTTACACCATCTCTCCTGGCCTGGCGTACATCTGCACGACCCTCAGGGTCCACTGAGTCTAGGGCTAGCAACTCTTTGGTCAAATACTCTTCAATCATCAAGTACTTTTTGTCAGTTTTCTTGCCTTCAAAGGAGTTGACTGCCTGCTCAAGCATTTGTACTTTCTCCAGAATTGCTTCCACTTTCAAAACACCTGGATGCTTTTGAGGTTCTCCCGTTTCCACTGTCTTTGGCGGCGCTGCTTCTTCAGGAGGAGGCTTTTCCTGAGGGGGAGCAGCCTTAGCTGGGGAAGGAGCCTTTTTATCAGCTTTCTCTGCCATGGCTGGAGGCTTCTGGGGTGGTAGTTTAGGATCTGGTTCTTGGTGAGTGACCTGAATTGGGATATACGTGGAGGGTGCCTCCGTTTCGGGCGGTGGGGCTGCCTTGTTGTCAGGTGTGATTTCAGGAGGAGGGGCTGGTCTTGGTGGCTCCTGAGCTGGGACTTGTTGCTGAGAAACCTGGTGAGCAAGGCAAGTTTTGTGTTGAGACACAACGCTCCTTATTTCCTTCTCAAGAACAAGTAATCTAACATCTCATTTTCTGTACTCCTAGCAGTGCAATTTCACACACACGAGATGATTAATCTTTCCTGAGCATCGCTGAATTTTGCTGTTTTAAACTGAAAAACAGCACTGTGCTGAACAGCCAATATTTTCACCAATCAACTCTCATAAGCATTAAATTTCAACCCACCAAATCCTGCCCGTGCTCAACAAAATCAGCCCCATGAGCAGTTCTAAAAGACAGGACTTTTGAGCAAAGCCTTCACTTAATTGAAGTCAGTCAGATTTCTTGCAGCTGACTGCAGCACAGACAACATTTCATCCCGTGTTGCTAATTAAGGACTCATCTTTCTTGAAAAGCCAACTACTTTGCTGAGTTTTAATCACATTTTGGGCTATTCTCATCCTATTCCTGTGTTCAGGACATTCCTTTTTTTGTTAGTGCTTATTTATAATCTTTAACCTATTTACATGCAGAGGTTACTGTGTCAATCTTATTACACTGTAGCGATTAGGGACCATCCTTGGGATTACTCCAGTTTTAAGTCATCGAATCAGAAATCTCTTGAAAATGAGATTAGTTTTCAAATCTTAGCAGAAAACTGTAATTTGTGATATCTGCATTTTCTTCCTCCTGACAACCTGTTTACTTACTTTGGGCACAGAAACAGTGATCGTGAAAGATACATAATCCAGCTCTCACGGATTTAAATGGCTGGAGTAAAAAATCTGTATGTTATTTAAACCAAGTAAGTAAATAGCCTGCACTGAAAATCTGTTACTGCTTTACCTATTAAACATCGAATTTGATTAGGGAGTGCAAACCCTCACCCACAAAAATAAATCAGAACTGACCTAGAATATGCCATTATATCTTGAGTCTTTCCTTGGTTTGTCCTAGCCTGAGTTTTCAAAAATATTAACCTAATTCTGCTATTGTCATTTTTAATGTGAGGAGAGGAGATCAAGGCTCTCCTCCAGAGAGGAGATCAAGGCTTTTTTCTGTACATACCCCCTTCCACACACTCATAGTTGTCTAATTCCCAGTAGCCTTTTAATTGTAGTTTTAGTAAGAACTTGAACATGGAAATAATATTCAATGAGCAGCAGGTTCTATGATCAAGAGCATGCTTCAAGTCAGAAGAATAAAAAGCTTTAGATTTTGCTTATCCTCTTTCTTCATAGCAAAAATTACTTTGTGCATCTGATGCTATCCCCTAAATGGTTCTGTGACATCAGTGAAGTGTATTTACATAGATGTCACAAATCCCACAGACCTGGTTTTCTTCTCATAAACATAATGCAACATCAGTGACCTCAGTGTAATTACACCAAATTATACTCTGACAAGAGAAGATTAAGTTGCATGTTAAATCATATTTCAGTGATCCACCACAGCCCTGACATATGGAAAGGCAACTTGCTGCTTATCTCAGGATCTCCCAGTGTGTTTAAATCTAGCAGTGGAGATGGCTTTATATGCTTTCATGTATGTGTTAGTACAAGCTCATTTTTCAGCTCCAGCCACACTCAGGCCCCTGGCAGGTGATTCACTTCCCCATTCTACATACCTGGGGTCTGTCTACTACTGTCTGCACTCGGATGGGAGCTGGGGGCTGCATCTGGGTGCTCACTCTGGCCGGGGAACCCTCCCGACTGGAGGAGCCTCTCTGAGCCACTCTGAACGGAGACTGTGCTCGCACCACCTTGGGCTCCCTCTCCTCCGGCTGGATTTTGTGGAACACAGGCTGGTGGGCTTGGAACTCGCTCTGCTGGGCAGGGTAGTGGGTCTTCTGTGCCTGGTGGTAGGCTTGTGCTGGCTGGCGTGGCATATTCTCATGGATCACAGGGATTGGGATATAACCGCGAGGAAGCGGATGGCTCCCTGCGTTGGGTCTGCCAGAAGTCTGAGGGGAAACTGTTGGAGAGTCAGATGCTCCAGGAGGTTGAGGCTGCCATGAAAACAAAAATCCACAATTAGATTTTAACCATTTCATGCTCATGGTACTTTTTATTTCTACAGACAAAACGAGGCAGTCATCATAGAAACTAAGCTCGTGTTTCCGGCATGCAAGGACTCCATTTCCCCTGTTTTTTGGCCAAGAGCCTCTCTAGACAAACCACAGGGGTTGTGAGAGCATCATTATAACAAGCAGGAACCTGAGCTACAGCATTCCCAGCCCTGAAATGAGCAGGGAGTGGATGCTCACTCAGAATGTGTGCTGCTTTTGCATGGCTGTTCCTGTCTAAACCTGTTAAATTTGAGGTAAACTTAAGCTAAGCAAACAAGTTACGTGCTGGAGACAAACCCAAACCCCTTAAAGCACACGACACTTACTTCTGATCCTGGCCACAATGACAGGTTTTGTATGTTTCATTGGGTTTTTTTAGAGCATGTCATTAATTTGGTAATGCAGATATGGCTAATTCCCCTTTGCCCCCTCTCCTGTGAAAGGCCAGACTAGAGCTGGGAGAGCAGGAGGCAGGCAAAGCAGGACAGAAGGGGAACAACACCCCTCTTTTGATGCTGATAAACTGCTCAAGGAACAGCAACCTTGAATAAAAAAATGCTGGTTTGCATTAGAGCAGCCATCAGTGGCACTACTGGTGGCACTGCTGACACACAGGCTCTGGTCACTGGGCACCCACACTGCACTGCCTGAGCGTGTAACTCTGAGGTCCCCCCTGGTTATCTCTAAGTGGCACAGAAGACTTCAGGAAAATCCTAAAGCCACTCTGCAGACAAGGCAGAGCTGTACAGAGTTGGGAGAAGGAAGAGCTGAGCCTCTTCTCCAGGTCATGGACAGGCATGGTTAGTCAAGAGAGACAAGAAACCTGCCAACAGGATTTTAATTACATTCTTCAAACTCCAAATGGGTTTCAGAGAAGATGCCACCACTGTTGAATTACAGACCTGATACCTTTTCAGCTTGATGAAGGCTGAATTTCCTGCTCATCTTACTTTGAATAAAAATGAAGCTTATATTTCCATATATTACAAGAATACCAATTTGCTAATTCTCTACAGAAAGCAGGCCAAAAATCCTACCTTATGAAACGCAAAACAAGCAGGGTAACTTTTTTATCCAAAGAAGTTCATAGTCTGAAAATATCTTCACATGCCATTGAAGGACAAAAATACTTTACATTTCACTTTTAAATCTGTATATATGTAAACCCATTTTATAGAACTGAAATATTAAATTAGGAAGCAAAGAACTTCTGAAGTGGCCTGAGTTGCTAGCTGACTGGACACTTGTCTCTCCCACTTTGTTCACCCAGTTTGACATACAGTGAAGAACACAAGAGGCTTGTCTCCACCCTCCACATGTGGGGGAACCCCAACAAACCCTCCCCTGCCACAGGGCCTGCTCAGCTCTGCATTTATGTCTGCAGAATCATTCCAGAACAGAAGTGGGTGATGCTAGAAAAAACCCCATACATATTTATGCTGCCATGACTGTGCACTTTCAACACTCTGGGAAGCATTGGGAAAACGCAATCCTGTGGCAAGCTGGGCTTTCTGAGCTCCCCGTGTGACATTCAGACCATAAATGCTGCAAAGAGCGCAGCAAGCAGAGCCCGGCGGTGCTGACGCTCACCTCGGGTCCGTGCGTGGCCGGCGCCGGGGCCGCCGCAGCTGCCGGTGTCTGTCCACATTGTTTATCGGCCGCCGCGGCCTCCACCGGCCCCCTCGCTGGGGACTCGGGGCCACCATAGGCCCCCCGGAGGGGTGGCTGGGCCTGCCCCGAGGCGGGCACGGCCTCTGTCTTGTACCGCTGCGGCCCCGGCTGCGGGGAGGAGAAGCAGGGGTGCTGCTGGCGGCCGTCGAGGCCCTCGTGGATGACAGGAATGGGGATATAGCCCGCCCGGAGCTTGGGGTATACCACGTGTCCTTCTCGGGCCGCCGGCTGCTTGGGGCTGTCGCGGGACGGGCCATTCGCTGAGGACTGGCCTTCCTGCAAGTGAAAAACAGCACAGAGCAATTGTTGGTAGCTCAATAAGCACGGTAAGAGAAAGCCGCCGTAAAGGTCTGTCCTAAAAGCAGCATCAGCTGCGTGTGAGGAGCTCAGACCCTCCCAGGCCTTTGCAGGGCAGCCAACAGCAGGTGCCAACACTGCAGTCAAGGAGAAGAAGCTAAAAAAAATCTGCTTTGTGTGGGACTTTCACCCCCACTTCTCATAAGCACTCACTTGTGCTTTGAAATACCTGCCTAACTCCAGCTGTATTTCTTATTTATTATGCATCACTAGCACTTAGCCAGCAGCCCACCCAGCCACCCTCTTCAGAGGGAGCTCATCCAACTCAAACAAGTTCTGGCCCATGGGACCAGAAGCATTTCCTCAGCACCGCTCAGAACACATCTATGCTACATCTGAAAAGACACTTGCAAGGAAGACTAATCCCAACAGAAGCACAAATTTTGTTGGTATCATTCTTCCCACTGGCTATTTGAAGACTACTAACACTGCACACTAGAAATGTATTTATTTCCCACTAAGGAGAATCTGGTCCAGTAAATATTGAGTGAGAGAGAAGGGGAAGACAGGATAGCTTAAAAAAGAGGAAAACACTGAAAAGCAAGATTTAAAAATCCCTGTGTTGTCTGAGTACACTCACTGGACAATGTCAAAGCTCTGGCAAGGGTGGAAGTGGTTTGCACTAAGAGCCCTCACAAGTCCTCTAGTAAGTTCTTCCTGCATCGGTCATTCTATTTTGAGACCCTGCAAGGGCCAAGTTCCAGATGTATCTCTAAGTCAGATCATATAACAAGCACCTCTGTCATTCAGAGGGTAATGTCATTATTCAGTAAGAGGAGAATTTAATAAGGGGACATATGGTGCAAGTGTTGGAAACCCTATTTTTAAAGAGGTGTTTAAGCTGCAAAAATATTTCATGTTGCTCCTGCACACATTAACAAACTACTTCACTAGGAATTTACTCTTTTCCCAACCAGATTATCAGAGCTCTTCCTGCATGATAGCATCACCTTAAAAACTGATTTCTCAGAGTACCACTTAGCAGTGAAACTGCAGAGAATAGAGACTGTTATTTATGTAAGCTAATGAAGACAAAAAACACAGAAAGGAACACTCAAAGTTCAAAGTCTGAGACCCACTGTTCCCTTTCCTTTTAATCATTAAAATAAAAAAAAACCACACAAAAAAACCCTCCACAAAGGAAGAATTCTGGAAGAGGCACAGAGGAGAGCCAGGCCTAGAAAGTTCGCAGAGAGAAGCAATGTGAAGTTGGCCTTCCCAGCTGCAGAACAAGGATGATCTCATGCCAACGTCTGCACCGGGATCCACAGTGAGTCATTTTAAATTCACCCTACCAGGAAACCACATTCCTCTGCTCCACGCAGACCGTCTGGGGGCTTTCAGAACCCCACATTAACAAGCCCTCGCTCTTTCACCTTCCACCAGAATAACCCCGGTCCCCACAGCTCTCCCGGGGTCGGGAGGGACGCGTCGTTCGGTCAGCAAACCGCGTTTGCCGGGAAGCAGATCTGAGGTGTGCTCAGCTGACAACAATGCGAGGCCGGGCCGGAGCCCAGCGTGCACCAGAGCCGGGCTGGCAGGGGAGCCGATGATTCCCGGCGGGAAGCAGCACCTTGGAGCTGCGCTGACTGCGGGCATTCTGCGAGCGCCAGCTGCCCAGCACAGTGTCCCCGCCGCAGTAACCCGAGCGGCCACCCCACCTACGGCCACAGCTCCCACCGCTATAAAAAGGAGATTCTCTCACTTCCAGAGGCTCTGCGAGAACGGGCGGTGCTGGGAAGGGTTTAGGAGCTGGGTGGGCCAGCAGCACCTACAGGTGCCCTGGCATGAGAAGGTTATCAGCCAAACCTGCTCAGCTCCACCGGGGTATACAGAAGTGCCCTGAGGGAAGAGTTGTTTTGGGGTCTGCATTGTCTTTAATGGCTCCTTTAGTTTTCTGAAGTAATCCACAATGATAAATCAACATGGACAGTGTCCCACTCCCCCCACCCTCCATGAACCCCCTCCCAAAGAGTCCAGCCACAGGCTTCACCTCCCTCGTCTTCATGTTCAGACCTGTGAGGCTGCCCTTGTTTTGAACCTTCTTAGCAAATCTGAGAAATCTGCCACTGCAGCTTAAGCCCTGGTAAGAAATACAAAAGAAGCAGCCCATAGCAAAAATCAGGTTGGACTGCTTTTTCAAATGATCCAGTTTATAAATGAAGTAAGACTTCTATCAGTACCTTGGGGTTTTTTGTTTTGTTGTCTTTGTTTTTTAAATAAAAACGCTGGCCCCTCATTAAGTGCCACAGCATAAACTATGCTCCCATGATTTCTCACGTATTCTTACAGCTTCAGACAACCTGTGCTGCTCCTGTGCAAAGTTAGTATTTCAAGTTGGCCCTTTGTTGCATGCTTTTTTCCCCTGTAGTCAGGTCTAACCACAGAGGCCTCACAACCGTGTAGTCATACTGGAACAGCCCTCGGTAAAAGAACAAATGTAGCGTCCTTGTTTTTCCCACCATCAGTGGCTCCAAGGCACAGATCAGGTTTAGGAAAGGTGCTCTCATCACAACTGCACTTCCTGATCTACATTGTTCCCTTCAACACTTAATTAATACTTAACTCTACATGCAGTTGCTTACATGAGCCAGTTTGTATCGAAACATCTTTAACACTTTCTTTCCTGTTTCTTTTCTTCCCACTGTCCTACAACCACAAACATGGACAATCCAGGTATTCTGAAACTCCCATAGCTGGGGAAAGACACCACAGCCAAAGACTAAGGAGGCCCTGGGTTCAGGGAGATGCTGCCAGTGGTTTGGGTCTGTGTTTAGTAAGAATCTGGCACAACAGCAAGTGCATGCAGATCCCAGTATCCCTGTCTCCAGACTTCTGGCCAAAGCAGTTCTGTTTCGTGCATAGGAGCCTGCTTCCAGCCTGGGCAAACAGGTTCTGGAAGACTTCAGGAGAAGCTCAGGTGTGCCTGGGGACACAGTGGCAAGGGGGAAGAATGGAATCAAGCTCTGGAAAGCTCTCATTGTAACACTATGGAAAAGGATTTCATGAATTCTCTACTAATGCTTTAATTCCACAGCACAGCCAGCACAACAAAAAGTAGCCATTTTTTGGTTTTGCCTTCTATCACATACAGTTCTTGCTTGTTACATTAACAAACCTGTTACTTGGAAAAAGCACAGAGTTCACATTTACCACAAATTTGCACAAAGAGAAATGACCAACAAATGAATGACAACTCTTAGTCCATCATCCTTCCTGGTTTAAGTATAAAAAAAAAACCAGGAATCCAACTCGGGTTTCTGCATTAAAACAAACTGAAGAAAATTTCTCCTGCCCTCATCTAAGGAAACAAGAAGTTCCTTAAAACTGAGAGTAGCTACACTCAACAGAGCATCAACTAAGTTTCAGTAAGTAGAAGGACTGACTATCAGCAACCCCAGCTGTGATCCCACACCTAATTTACCTTTAAGAGACAGAATCCCTCACAAGGAGGAAGCACAAAAATGCAAAAACTCCCTTGGAGCAGCTCAGAAATTTTCACAACAGCTCTAACTTAAATTTCAGGTAGCCTGAAATACGTGCAGGAACTCAAACCCATTCCAGCACCTCAGGAGGTGCTGAGGTAAGTCATGACATGCAGGCAAATGAGAGTTTTAACCCAGCTGCAGGAGGGACAGTGGAGCTGTG
Organism: Rhipidura dahli; assembly: GCA_013399225.1. NCBI lineage: Eukaryota > Metazoa > Chordata > Aves > Passeriformes > Rhipiduridae > Rhipidura > Rhipidura dahli. Next base: position 1,066,524 of record VXAC01007004.1, read on the forward strand.
CCTGCAGATCTGCTCAGGAGCAGTGACAGCACTCGCACCTCTCAGGACGAGGACAAGCGTTTCTGTTGTGAGGCCATCACCAGGATAAATAAAGGTGCAGCCAGCACGAGTTGTGCAACTGGAAAGAACACTTCATACCCCCACATCCTACTGCTGGCTTCCCGTGGGAAGGGCACTGTCAGGACTGACACTAAAATCCTCTGAAAAAAGCGACAGCAAGAGAAAAAGCACAACCTTGCACCAGGATTCCCAGTACAGCTGTACTATCTGGAGTGGATAATGGGTAAGTCCTACTGTGCCCCAAGTGTGCTCAAGTGTTATTCCAGACTCAAACACAGAAACCTGCAAATTCAGTCACTGCTGATGCCGGCAAATTGCCACTGGATTCTTCCAGACGGCTCTGCCCTTTGAATTAAATTTGTCAGAATATTCTGTATTCATGTTAAATAACTTGAATAGTTGTATCAAATTCAGAATCTTACTTTTGAGATTCCTTACATAATACATTTGTCATTCCTCAAATACTAAAATGGTCTGAAGAATAAATAAAGTCTAAAAGCCTCCTTTTCTGCCATCACATTCTTGCATTGTTCTTAACCTGTACTGATGTTATTTGCACTGCAGTCAATTCAGTGCTCTAAAGCACATGTTACTCACATGTAGCACCCCTGCAGCTCTTGCAGAGCAGCTGTGCAAGTATTTAAATTATACCTGGTTTGTAAATATTATCTAGCAAGGGGAAAACAACATTTACCCACACTGCCAAGAGATTAAACAACAACTCTGTATGCAAACAGATGGTCCACTGCCTTCAGTGTCATCCTGAACTTGTAAGCTGCTGCTATAGACTACCATGCAAACAGAATTATTCTTGTTGCTCAAATGATTGAGAAAATACCAGTACCTGCCAAAATCTTACTTGAGAACACACCTTCCTTAATTTTAAGCCCAGATCCTATATATTTAGGAAGAAGGGAATAGCATGATTCTGTTCTTTCACAAGCAAATAAAGCAATATAACTCAAATGAGTGGCATTTAACAATCAAGTTTTCTTCACACACTTGCTCAAACCCATATTTTATCAGAAATTGCCACAAATTACAAAAAAAGCCAGAAGTACCCAATAGCCAAATCTAAGAATGAAGCAACTACTCTATTTATTAAAGAAAATACCATTTTTTTCATAGAAAGGCAAACCTTTAACCATTAGAACAATATTCCACAACCATTCATACTTTACATTCAGCCAGAGCTTTTTCCTTCTCTGTTGCATTAACTACAGAAGTACTACACTACCTTTGCTACCAACAGAAACCAGCATATCCCAAGTATTTCTAAGAAGCTCCTCACCAGTGCTGTGTGTTTGAACATATTAACAGCACAACATCAGCATGAGCTGGGTTTTACTAATGCTTCCCAGAGAACTACACAAGTTGCAAGGTACCCAGTGATTTGCTCTCAGTGCTGACTCCAAACTTCTTACAGCTCTGCCTCAGCTGTTGCAGACATTTGCATTCTCACCCTTTTACTCACAACTTGTGCTTAAATATATAGACTGAGCACATAGGCATTTGAGCAAGATATCATTAGCTAATGACTGAAGGAAACCATGAATAAGCTTAGTTGCATGAGCTGTCTCAGTAGAACTTGGTGTCAGTCACATCATGTAACCCAATTACAGGCCAAGCTGCTTTTGATGTTCTACTTGCTGAATGCTGAGTTTTATTTCCCAGCATACACATGTGTAGGCAAACAGGCCTTTTGTTCTCTCTTGTAATTACCAAGTTGTATTATACAAGCATTACATTAACATTTGCTCTAACTGATGCCATTAGCAATAAATAAACACTATTAAAAACTGAAGGAGAAAACTAATCCTAAGCTTTTCACATCGGAGAGCCTTACTGGAGCAAATATGTTGGCTATCTCACAGATCAATCTTGTTCCAGGAACAAAACCTGTCTTCTTTTAATCACTAGGAGGATTCTTTCTTCAGCTGAAATGCCTTGGAAGACATGACAACACCTGCCCTGTGTGCCCACGAGTGGAAGTTGGCACCAAAAGCACCCGATGGGCCAAACTGAACACGTCTGAGAAAGAAACAATGACTGCTCCCTCTCTGAGAGCAAAGTGCTCTTAGGAGAGCTGGGATCACCACCCACCCTGCCAGCTTTAGTAGCTGGAGTTCAAGGAAAGCCCTTTAGAGCACAAACAGAAATATCCGTGTCAAGGGCAATGAGAATGACACTTTATTCAGTTATTTCTGTTCACTGCCTCATTACCTAAGAAGCAGGTGGTCAACCTGTTGCTTTCCTATTAGTTATGGCCCAGGAATCTGAAATACATCAGAAAGCAAAAGCCTCAAGAATTTGCAAAACAATGCCTCACAAAAAAAGGAGACTAAGCAGATAATGGTTGAAGAGTGGGCTGTGAATTTCACAGTTTATAGTCAGGCTCCACATTTTCATCTAAAATTTCATTTTGTACACAGCAGTTTTCTGACTTCGCTTCCTCAAAGAGCAATTTCCCAACACTATAAAAGCACTTGCTACACTGCACCCCATTTATTAATTATAAGGCTTTGCCATCAGCCTTTTAAAAAACACACTTTCGTGCTACCTGGCCTACTGGGTGATGTGAGACAAGTCTCTTCCCCACCCCATGCCTGATTTTCCTGTCTGTAAAACCAAGAAGAAAAAATAAAAATAATCAAACCAACAGCTTCTGCAACGTATTTAAGACACAGCATTTTTCTTTTTGCCTGTAATTAAGTAATGTGATCTGTGTGAGCAAGCCACTTCTTCTAATTTACCTTTACCTGGGCATGGAGAGAGACCACAGCTTACCTAGAGAGTGATGCTGTGTACACCCCAAAGCATATTGGATCGTTACCTGCCTTATCATGGTTCAAGCGGGAACAATTCTATTTTTGCCACATAGTCATGGAAAAGTTCTGCTTGTGCATACAAGTGTTAAAAATACGGTTCCTAGGTAAGAATGCTGCCACCTGGCACAACTGTTCTTCCTTTGTCCTTCAGACAAGAGGCTCACAGTGCCAGGAGTTACACAGAACCCTGAAACTCCTTCTCTGCTTTTCCTCTTGCATTATCTCCAGCATCATTTCTTCATGTTCCCATCTCTTATTTCTGATTAGATCCAGCCCTTGTTTTCAGGTTAATTGATATGTCTATAAGTTAATTCCCTTCTCACCATGTTCTGTCGGGGTGGGGGGGCTTTAAATAACTACACAAAGCAGCTGCAGGGAATCTGGACAAAGCCAGGACACAACCCTGCAAAAATCCCCCACTGATAATTTTACCAGTTCTATCTATTGTGCCTTTTCTGTGCAGTACCTTTATAACCCAGTAACTAATTTATTAGCCTGACAGAATGCACATCAGCATTAGGAATGTAAAAACACTGCAGGTGGAAGAGACCTTAATTGTTACTATGATGACCTCACATTCCCTTCCCCTGAGGAGAACCACTGTGAGAGGTGCAGCTTCAGAGAGGCTAAATGCAATTTCTAATTTGCTCTACCAAGGACTTTTCAGTCAACTTAACCATGAGAAGTCAGTGCTCAAAAAATAAGCCCACTGCTAAAGAGATGTGAATTGGATGACTTGAGACTTACTTGGGGAAGCAGAGAGGAAAGAGATGCAACAGTCATGATGGGAGAGGATGGAAACTTAGGTGTAGTTAGTTGTTCCCCAATGAAGCATCAGTAGGAGGGTGAGATGGCTTCTTCTTCCTTTGTTTAGGCCTGTGCAGTCATTGCTGCAGCCAACACTTACCATAGATCACATTTATGGCTGCTCCCTGACTCGTGCCCGGCTGCTGCAGCTTTTATCTCAAACCCAAGGCACCAGTGAGCTATTGATCACTTCAATATCCGTTAGTGAAGCTCAGCACAGTCAATTCCTTTGGTTTATTTTTAGCTGCGTTATTTCCCAGGGGGATTACTGCATGAGGCAACAACACACAGAAGGGGCATCGATAAATACCTATACAAGCCTTCTTTGTTTTCTTCTTTAAATGCCATCTATTTTTATCAACACTTTGGGGAACACCAAGTTAACAATTTAACGTTGTAAGACAATCCTGCAGGAAGTATGCAGAGAGCTGTGAGGTCTAAGTTAGCACAGAAAATAACTACAATAAGTAAGCATAGGAAATGAGTAATTCTATCAAAGTTAAAAAAAAAATGTGGTTCCAAATGTGTTCACTGCTAGTAAACACACTTTTTACTAAAAGTATGTATGTACATCTTCACTGTTTTGATTGTACCTTATTCCTTAAATGTCTTACTGTTAACTAATCAGATCCTTCAAAGAAAATCATTAGTCTACCAAGAAGCTTCATTAATAAATATTTTTCTGTCATTTGCAAATTCACCCCTAATTTCTCACTGGAACAACAAGAGATTTTTTTTCCTCTTTCTCCTGAAGGACTCCCTAATCCATCCTTATGCTACAGTGATTTCTCACACATAACAGAAACAAACACACAGAGGAAGAACACCCATGCTTCATGTGGGTTAAAAAAAAAAAAGCCAGACTGAATGAGGAAATAACAGAGAGCCATCTGAATTCACAAATGCATCTAAAATACAGAATTAAATGCAAAATCAGAGTCTGGTTTCGTGCTTTAAAATGGCTTTGTCATGGGTTAAAGTTTCAGAAGAGCCACTTCAACTTTTACCTGATTATGTATCTGGCACAGATTACTGCAGTCAGCATGGCTACACTAATGTTAAGCCTAGGGTAAGTGAGAAGAGCAAGATCAAGCACTTGGGAACAACAGGATTTTATTATGACACTATCTCAGCTCTATTATTACTTAGCTAGAAAAGCTCAGTTAGCATCTAGATCTGTGCTCCAGTCATCGTCCACTTAGAGTGTAATGCCTCATTTCACTGCCTAATCTCTTCAGAAAGGGAACAAACTTCACAGAGAGAATATTGGTGGATAATGTGCAAGACCACCTTAAAAGTGGTAAAAAGATAGCTAATTTCACTGTCAGATTTCAGTGAAAGCAATGCAGTGATGGAGTCAGCCCAAGTTTGATCTTTGTATAATCATCCTTGAAAAGATGCATGAAGTCTGACACATGCAGCTAGCTTTTGTGATTCTCAGATCACTTCTAAAAGCCACAAGTTCTCATTTGAGCTAGGCTGAGAATGAAGGAAATCAGAAAACTCACCCCCATCAAGTATCTTTTTCTGCTTTCATCTGTGGTTATGTCCTTCCTACCTGTTCAGGTATTAACATAAGTTTGGTGTCTTCAAAACTCCTTGCTGGATTTGAAATTCAATGTCAGTGGGTAATTTACCTTCCTTGGCATTATCTAGCCAAGAATACATTATTTAGGAAAACACATATTTTCCTTGGGCCTAATTTTAAGACTTTTTTGCCAACTAGTACCTGTCCTTGTGAAATACACTGGTACTCAAGAAACTGATGATTTCAGCAGCTGTCCATGAATTCCAGCAGCCACACTTAACTCAAGGCTCTGATAAGTGGCTCTGTGAGAGCAGTTACTCACAACTTCTATCCCCATAAACTGGAGGATTTTTTTAGATAGGAATTCCCAAAAATCAACAGTTCATCTCTGGAGGTATTTCTCTGCCTCTCAGTGAACAAACCCAAAGCACACATTCCTGTTTATAGCCAGGACTAACAGATTTTCCTGTCGGGAAAAGAACATATCCCCCAAGAGCTGTTCAAAAGCAGGTGCAGCTTTTTGTACCTGTGACAGCCCTTGTGAATTGGCAGAAGAGGCACAGAGGCACTTTTTATTACCACAGATTTCACACGAAATAGGGGTGAAAGTTTGTTTTGTTTCAGGCACCCACTCGAGCAGAGGGCTGATCCAGAGAACTTCCTACTCTCTTCACACAATTACTGAAAGCAGCTTGAATCTGACTGTTCTGTTAAATGGGTTAGTCTCAAATGGTATTCCTGGAACAAAACCCTTTGAGTAAACAGAACACTTTTCTTCTTAAGTAAATTCTATGGTTATAAAAACCACACTATTTTTTATTTTTACTACCATAGCAGCCAAGTGTTAGCAGGTGCCTCAAAAAAGGAGATAGAACACTTTTTCCTATGCTACTCTCAATATTCCTATTATCAAATTACATTTTTCTAAGACCTCTGTGTATTATTACTATAATTTATTTATAGATCAAACGAACTAGCACTTAAAGAGCTGCAAAGGGGGTTAATTTGTGATAGAGAAGTACGTCCCTTTCTTTTCAAGGCCAGCTGCTCGCACTGCGAGCTTTCAGTCACGGTCTGCGCTCGCAAACCGGGCAATTACTATTTTAAGAAACGGTAAGTTCTTAAATAAATTAACACTTCTCGAGCGCTTCACTCCTCACGTTGTACGTAAGGCAAGGGGAGAAAAGCTTCCAACGGGTCTGGTGCAGCCGCATCCCGCAGCCAACAGCGATCCCATTCCCCACTGCTGCGCGGCCCCGCAGCCCCGTCCCTGCCATTCCCCGGCTTCACCGGGGCTCCCGCAGCCCCGTCCCTGCCATTCCCCGGCTTCCCCGGGGCTCCCGCAGCCCCGTCCCTGCCATTCCCCGGCTTCCCCGGGGCTCCCGCAGCCCCGTCCCTGCCATTCCCCGGC
>VXAC01007004.1:1074095-1114740 GCA_013399225.1 Rhipidura dahli
GCAGGCGCGGGTCGCTCCAGGTCGTGGTGCGGCTGTTGTGATCGACGAAGAAGGGCCAGCCGGTCTGCGGGTCGATCTTGATCTCCCAGCCAGGGGGCAGCGGCTCGGCGCTGCCCTCCATCTGCGGCGGCGGCGGGGTCTGCGCGGCGGCGCTCATGGCGTGCCGGGCGCGCCGAGCCGGGGCAGTGGCGGGGGGGGCGCCGCGCCNCCGAGGAGCCGCCGGCTGGAAACTTCTGGCTGTGTCCAGCGCGGCCCGGCAGACCCCCGGGGTACCGGGAAGGGCTCGCTGGGAACGCCCCGGGAGCCGCAGGCGTCCCCCGGGACGGCGTGGCCGGCTGTCTGTGCAGGGAGGGCAGGGCTGCTCGCCACGGGCACCGCGGGGTGAAGGTTCCAGCCGGAGCTGCCCTCCTACTCCGGCCGGTCCCTGCCGCACCCCCGAGCCCGTCCTTGGGGAGCCCGCAGCCCTCCGGCACTCTCGCAAGGCGACTCCGACTTACTGCCCAGTGCAGTGAGAGACAGCTCAAAGCTCCTCCCCAAAGCTCCCTGACCCGTGATTGATAATTCGGGGTTATAGTTGATAAACAACAAAAATAATGCTTCTCAAGTGAGGGTGTGGGCAAGCGCTGTTCTTCAGATTCAACTGGCTTGAACTTTCTCAGCACCTTGCAAATGCGTGTCTCAGTCCTCAGTTTCACTTAGAAATCCACCTGAAGGCAAAGAGTGTGTCTGTGAGGTTTAAAAGCAGTGGCTTTCTCATGGGTACTCTATCAGCATGTCATGCACGCAGTGGGCTCGGTTTGAGGTAACTGTGCTTCACAATTACACCACTTGTAGTCATCTGACAGTCACAGGAGCAGCCACAGATGCCTGTTGATAGTTACTCTAAGTAGAAGAGTGAATGCACAGTGTCCCTCAAATGCAGAAGTTACCTTCTGCAAATCTACTCGCTTTGAAGAATTCAAAGTGTGAATTCCTCGGAGATAGGTGCTCATTGCTGAAGTATCTCTTATTTCAAAAAGATCTCTGCATCTTCAAATACCTGAGCACAGCCAGGATCTCCTCCTGCTTGCGGCAGGATCAAAGATCTCCTGATGCTGCTTGACACTGATGGTCATTTATCTTTTGGCAAGAGGTTTTGTTTATCACACTGACAAAGCAAATCATTGCTGACACTTGCTCCTTCGTTCCTGCAGCTCTTCCATCCTGCATGTCCCCTGCTCTCAGAACTGCACTGCTCCATCACAGCCCCATTGCCTGTCCTCGCTGCTGTGTGCCTTTGACTCCTAAGGATTATAAATGGACCCCTTTTTCCCCGAGCATTTACTTGAAGATGTCTGTATTGTTGTCACCTTTTCTGACTCACCTATTTTCTAAGCAACAAATTCCATACCTTGCTGATCTCACAGCAGTCCTGGACTGTGGTGCCTCTCCCTGGAAATGTTTCCTACCTCTGCTGCCTCTCATGCTCTCTCAGTGGCATAAAACCTCTGCTCAGCCCCACCAATGTCAGCAGTAGCCTCAAAAGGCACAATATCAGCAGTTTATTCTGCTTCCAATCTGCAGAGGAATTTCACTCTCAGTTTTGCAACAGAAAGGCACACTAAGACCATATGTTCCCTGTAGCATATGCCAGAGTCTCTTCCAAATCAACAAAAGCAGCTGATTCAGACACAGGGGACACAGATGTTAAGAATGTCCTGCAGGAAAATTACTCTTGTAAGTTAAGGAAGTGATACAAATGGGGTTTGTAGCTGAGAGAATGTAAACAGAGGCATGAAGAATGGGGGGTCTTTTATTTTGCCGCAGCTGGCAGCCAACCATATACTCAGCGGAGCTAATGAATAAGGTCAGCAAGTAGGTGAAAAATTAATGAAAGGAAATATCAAAGGGATATCTAACTTCAGTTAGACATTTTTGTGTGAGCATACCCTGCTAAGAAACAGGGGGGACTGCATCTCATAGAAATTATCATGGCGAGTGATTCAGGATTCACTTGAGCTGCTGCAGGGTCAACAAGCATCCAGCTGGAGAGAGAACAGTCTGGGCTGACAAGGAAAAGTCTTTTAGTGATTGAATTTAGTTGGCAAGACATCATGTTTTTTCTGTTAATTAAGTTGTCTTTCTTGACAGGTAGGATTTAGCCTGGTTTCCTGTGCAGGTGAAAGCACTGCCAGTGAGGCAGGTTACACAGAATATCTGTACAGGGGTTAACTGTTTGTTCTCTGCTGCTGGGGCATCGCTGGGCCATAGCTGTGACCCTGAGGCAATGTGGCTTCTAGTTCATATTGTCATTAGCCATCCTTCACATCAGAATGATTTATGAAAACGTTTGTGTAGGGAATACTGCCAAGCAAAAATCTTGGCTTCAGGAAAATCTGTTATTAAGATAAGTGAGTCTCTGTAGTGTCTGGCTAATATTAGATGAGACTCCAGGCTCAAGGTCTATATGTTCTATTTCAGAAGGGAAAACACTCAAGAAGCATTTGCTACTTTTTGTGTTCTTCATGTTAGTGCAAACACAGCACTCCTGACTTGTCCAGGTTCCTATCTGCACAGAGCTTCACACACCCAGGAGTACCAAACGAGACATTTGCTCCAGGGTGTTCCGCTACGACTAGAAATGGTGTAATTGGAGTTACCGGAGTTGATACACTCTACAGGGTCTTCCATGTTTCCTTGTCTTGACCATGGGCTGCAGAGAGCTCCCTCCCAGCTGCTCAGCAGCTCTAGCTCAGCTTGTACAGCGCAGCACTCTTGTAATGGAATTGTTATTCACTGCATTAATCAAGCAGGCATCTCTGGTGGGTCAGGAAACAACACTTCTTGCAGCAAGATCTAAATTGGCTTTCTGCCTCCTGAGTACCTGCAGCACTTTCACAGGTCACCTGAAGAAAAGGCTCTGTTAACCAGAACTGGGAGTTCAGGTGTTTGTTCTGGATCAGTTATTGCAGAGAGCTGTCATTGATGAACCTGGGTAAGTGCCGTGTCTGGCACGTGTCGCCTGCTGTGCACCCAAGCAGGCTCCAGTCCAAGTTGTCTGCTGGATGCATTTAAGATTGAGTCATATGAACACTCTGTTTATAAATACAACAAACAAAGACTTTCTCAATCTTCAGATTCAAGACACATGATGAATTTGACCAGCATGATTTCCACCACTTAACGTTTCACCCAGAGTATCACTGAATAGCCCAGGTCTTCACTGACAGTATTTTGAATATCCTGCTCCAGGTGTATGAACCATTTCAGCTAAAAATACAAAGGTCTCACCTACAATTACTGTAACCAGAGCCACAGAGATGTTTGGCTTCATGGTTTGCTCAGAATCAGGGAGTTTTTTGTTGGGCCACTGATACAACTGCGCCCTGCCTTTAAGAAATTTAAAGATGCAAAGTGATTGATAATCTGCAACTCATGCTACAGACCACTTCGGACTCAATTTCCAGTGTTTGGTACATGATTTAGTGTGACTGATGGTGAAGTAGAGAGCAGAAGTAGGTGGATGAAGCCATCCACAAATGATCTGATCTCACTCTGACTGCCGCATGGTGCAGACATTGTTTGGCTCTTAGAGCTTGATCATGCCATCTGCTTATTGGAGTCACAGTAGCAGGCAAGTCATTTGATAGATAAATATATTTCCCATGAACTTCAATAGAAAATTCAAAATATTAATAAGAAAATAGAGTGATAAGTGTACTGTTTAAATGGAGAAAAGCTTGTTAATGTACATGTTGCAATCACACTGCAACTACACTAAAGCTGGGCATTTGCAAAGCACATACTCAGATTTCAAAATTTCAGATTTTTTGAACCTGGTAAAGATTTCAGGAGCTAATTCCAGCATAAGTTTTACTTTCTTTTCCCTTTTTATTTCCTTCTGGCATGCAATTTGTCATAAATCAGGGAGCAAATCTGGCTGTGAACATGGCAAAACCATCTTTAATTTCTGTGACCTGTATGCAGCAAAAGCAAAATTCAATTCCAAATGCAGGCAGCAGAAGACAACTTGAATGTTTAGAGCTACTCACTCTCTTAATATGTCACGAGTGGCATATCTAAGGTAAATTAGCATTTCCAGAATAGGCATTGTTGGCTGCTCATTCCCTCTTCTTCAAGTGTCAGTCAGGCAGAAGCCCCTGGAGGCAGCTCTTCGGTTTAGGAGGTGTCTGAGGCAACCCAGGGAGCAGAACTTTGGCTTCCTTAGAAATCAGGAGGGTGAACGAGAGCCAATCTGAGCCGGCTGCTTTAATTGCCGCAGTGGCCAGCACCCATTAGAATTGAGAGGCTCCCACCTAGTGGATATTCTGCCCTGTTGTACTCCGGGCTGCCATGACCCAAATGTGCTTTGGAACATCTGGGTTATTTTTCCAAAGTTTACTGGCAAATCTCGGTCCAAAACAGAATCATTTCCAGAGCTGAGGATGCCCAACAGTCCAGAGTCTGGTAAAAACAACTGAAAAGGGAGCTTTAAAACCCTCTTTCATGAGCAAATCGATCCTTTTATGAGCAGAATGTGGCACATGTGGAGGCAGAAGTATTTCTCCAGTTTCTGTGGGTACTGCAGCTGATTTAATTATATTGGTGCTCTGTCCCTCATCATCCCTTCCAAACATTTTTATTCCCTTGAATCGAAGAAGCAGATGTAGAGCTGATAGCATCTCTGGCTCTCTCCCTGGCACAGTGGAGAGTCTCAAAGGAGGCAACAGACTGAAAGGAAAGAGAAACAAATACGTGTCCTTTAGTCTCTGCTCCTCTCCTTGGAGCAGCGTCTGCCTGGGAATTCAGCTTTGGAAGTGCTAGCATTTCGTAGCCATACAAAGAGCTCTTTGGGCCCGTGCCAGGAATGCAACCCCTCCACTTCTTAGGAGTGTAGTTGGCTGCTCAAGGCTGGCTCGCTGATAAGAGCAGTTGAGAAGGGTTGGAAGGAGCATTAGTGCCTCCCCTCCTTTCTCCTGGAGCTGTTTCCTGCTGAGCTCTCACCCCAGCCCCCCTCCAAAGATATCCCACAGCTGCAGTGCCATTTTTACTGTCTGCCTACCTAGGAAATCCATCATCAGGGGCTGGAGAGCTGCATCAGCAGGACGGGCAGATGTGAGGGGAGGGTTTCTGGACAGTGTTACTCATCACTGGATCAGTTATCTGATCCACGTAGGCATTTACACATCCACTCAATGCTGCAAACAAGTCAGAAAAACTAACACTAACACCTGAAAACTAAAATTCCTGGGTGGCACAGAACCCACACGTTCCTTTAACGGAGAGTAGCACCGTGTCTCTGCTGAAACTTGAACCAGCCAAGAAGTCAGCACAAATCTTCACTTGCACAATAACCTTTGGGAGATGGGGTTATCGACAAAAACCATCCTTGAAGGTATCCTCATGCAAAAGTGAGCTTTGCCATGGTGAATTTTAATACACAGTCTTCAGCAGGAAAGAAATCCAAGTGGAAAATCTTAGTCTGCATACTCCTGATAAAAGCAAAACAACAGCCAGAGGAGGCATTTATAAAACACTACTTATTGTAATAATTTTCCTCTAATTTCCTTGCTAATAGAGTTGAGTACAAATCCCATCTCTGGCAGTGGCTCTGAGTGGTTGTTCAGGGGATGGTTTATGTTGGGTTGCATGGCTCAGTGGCTGCTGCAGCAGGGCCACAGAGGGAACAACCTGCAGGTCAAACTGAACTTTCACTATCTTCCTTCTTAAATTAGAGCTGAGAGCTCTAATCTGCAGCTCCTGATCACATTTTATCTTCCTCTGCCATCCCTGCTCGAGGGTCACCTGATAGGGCAGAGGGGCAGTAAACTGGGGACTCCACTTCTGCTCCAGTGGCAGAGTCTCAACTGAATCCAGAGATCCAGAGGAAGACAAACCTGGATAATGCATAAAACCTGGAGTTCAGAGCAGCTGCAGGGAAATACTTCCCAAATTGAATCAATTTTCTGAAACAGAAGATTAAATGATGCTTATCTGCGTTTACAGAACTGCACTTCTGGTCTGTAGTAGCTAAAAGGATTTTTTTCAGTCTTTGGCTCTTTTTACCCAGAACAAAGTTGTTTTCCTTTTCCACTGTTTATACTTCTAAATAGCCCAGGGCACTGGAAAACTAGATATTTGTTTCTCAGTGCATATTGCAAACTTTCTCATATCTTTCTAAAGTCTCATATTTTGTTTTATTTTCTTTTTTGGCTGAACATCATCTATTCTGTGGTTTAAATATCAGCTCTATTAGGAAAAAAAAAATCGGATGGTGCAAACCACAAAAGCAGTGGATTTGATTTCCAGAGGGTTATAGTGGCATGGAAAGATCCTTGCTAAGCTTTGGGACAGCACAGCCCTCCCTGTGTTCCCTGGTGCTGGGAATGTGGCCTGGCAGTTAAATGGAGCAGATCACTTCCACTCTACAGCACATCCTGACTTGCCAAAATAGTCTGCCTTGGCAAGGTGAGACAGCCAGAGCAGTCTGAGAAGCAGCAGAGTTCTGCCCTGGTTTCTTCTTCCATCCCACAAAACCTTTGGAGATTTCTCAATTATTGGTGATCTTCGCTGCGAAGGAAATATCTTTACTTTTTTTGTCTTTGTGTGAAAAATTAAAATATCATCCCAGAATAATCCCATGCTTAGGGCAGGCACTGGGTTGTGGCTCAAGTCTCGTGGCTCTTACCCAGATCAAAGACTTTAACCTTTATTTCTTGCAGCCCAGTTCAGCTCTATACCCCAAGATCACTGCATGTGGGTTTTTTGTCTTTTGTCTGAGAATTTTACTGGCTCCATATCTGTGTTTACCAAAGTCTATCCTGCATAAGGTGCAAATTTTTCCTTTGAGAATTCTGTTTTAAGCCCTTACCCTCCACTGCTTTAATCAACAGAAACAGAACCAAGTTCTGAGACTGAAGTTCTCTGTGTTTCACCACAGTTTTTTAGCTCCACATCTTCACTGGGGGCGATGCCAAGTCTGAGCATCCAGGAAGAACTTGCAAGACAGGGAACTGAGCAGTCTGCAGTAACATCAAGCAGGCAGCAAGACTCAGCAGAGCAATAAACAGATTAAAAGAAAGACTCTTGCATGACTGAGCCCTTGTACTGAACAGTGTGGGATGCTGTGATCTGATGGTGTCTAGACAACGATATCCTACATCATTTTCTTTCCTCTCTAACGTGAATGCAGCCAGAAGATTTCCCAAGAGAAAATACATGAAGAGAATTGGAGGTTGCAGGTTTACACCCTCACTTGTCAAAGAATATCCAGGTGACTTTTGCACCAAATCCCCAGCCTATTTTTACAATACACATTTACCTGTGTGCATGGCTCCCCTTTTTGCTTGTTCCAGGGCTAAAGTCATTTAAACAAAACCTGTGTAAGAGGTTGGGCAAGGTTGTGCATTTGTAATAAGGTGCATGAATGTGTCAGTAAGTTATGTTTTAATGTACAATCAATGAGAACATTCTTGTTTGTCATTATTTATCATAATTAAACAGAGTAATTATGTTGAGTGATTATGAAGTATGCATAATGGACAGAAACACATTTAAAAAACAAAAGGTTTGGAATAACAACTATTTTGGTTCTGAACAGGCAAATAAAGCCATGTCCTATACGGTTCTGCTTCATGGTTTTGGTTTAACAAACTCTTGAACTGCAAGAATCAAAGTTTGGGGTAATTGTGATAAGCAGGTATCTCCTGTTAAGATGTCCAGGGAGTCGCATTCTCTTGCATTATTTTTGTTTGGTTTAATGACATAAAGACTCTGTGAAGTTTCTGGCTTTTGGAAGCAGCTCCAGTCAAGACAGAGGCACAGCCTTCAAAGCTTCTCTTACTGAACTTCAGGAAAGCACCACTGCATCAGTTTGTTTGCATATTTAACTCCCTGAGCCCTATGGGATCCCATCCAATGCTTCTTCAGAGTTTAGACTATGATCAAATTGGAGCAGTGTGACATAACAGAAAGTTTTCTTGTATTTTAGAATACATGAGTCTTCCCTTGCTGCAAACAAGGAAGCTGACAGATGACAAATCCTGGATGGCATTTGAACTAAACTTCCAGCAGACTGGCAGCGTCTTTATGTTTATTTTTGGTGGAATGACCTTTCCATGTGTAAAGGCTCTAGATGCTTCCTGGTTAAGTTATACTTCCACATGAGAAACTTTCAGCTCAGAGTAATTAGGTGGGAGCAGTTGATGAAGAGATCTTTTGCTTTCTCACAGCCTCCTGCTGAAATGTTAAGAAAAAGGGTGTTTCCCTGAACCATAAAGCTGTAATGAAATTTGCTTTTTCTTGTTTTATTTGGTTGCTGTCAGTTATTACAACCATGTTTTTAGAAGAGTTGGATGGGCTTGTTGAGCTATGAAAAAAGAAAAATTACTCTTCCAGTTTTGACCTACAGGTAAGATTCCTTCCTCTTAGTAAAAGGTAACTGATAATAAAATAAAAGAGCGTTTTGATGCAGCAAAAACTAATCCTTCTTCATGTTTTCTCACTTTTAAAAGTTTGAATTATTTGACAACTCCTTTTCTGTTTACTTTTGAATTATTATTTATTTGTTTACTTTGCTCAGCTCCCTTCCTGACCTAGGTCTGGTTTCCTACCTGCTTGCTGTGAGAGAAAAGCTTTGGCTACATCTATGTGTGTGTGTGTGTGTGTGTGTGTGCTTAGAGTTGCAAAATTCAAATAGCTCAGACTATTAGCCCCGTCTCCTTGTAAATGTCAACCTTCCAGCTACGTCAGGTACAACTAAATACATTCCATCTAGATGAAGCATTGGGTTTTGGGGGGAGAATAAACATATAAAATAAATAACAAAAAAAAAAAAAATCAAGGTCAGGAGTGGAAAGCATGTTTTCAGGACGTGATTTAGGTTCAGGCTCCTTTCCTGTTTGTATTCCATAATTCTGTGCTACTTCCCAGTTAGCTCACAGGAATCTGACCAGTCTGACCAAGGGCTGGGTAGCAGCTGTGAGGAGACCTCCAAATTTTGCCCCAGGTATTTCTGTTACACATCTGAAAGCATCCATTTGAAGGGCTATTTTAAGTCTCACCGCACCTGCTGTTCTTCAGAAGGATAATTTGATCCATAAAGAAAGAAAAATCAAATCAAAGCAATTAGATTTAAAAGAGGCTGGACATCAAGACTAACCCTCTTGCTATTGAAGTAAAGATGATGGTGAGCTAGAAAAGATTGTATTTAAACCTAGCTTCCTTCTGCCTGCTTCCCATCAGGGCTTTGACCTCACTGTCCCACATCTTAGAGCATCTCTGCTGCTGTGTCGTGCTGGGTGAGAACAGCTCCTCAGAGAGGCTCTCCCACATCCCTCCCTTCCTTCTCCCTTCTGGGAAAGCAGCAGTGCCAGAGGCAGCAATAGCATCTGCCTCCCAGGGTGTCCCTATTCCTAATTCCACATTGCCCTCTACCCCCCAGTTGGACCTACAGTACCCTGAGGTAATGATTAAGGACTCAAACCTTTCTTGTGTCTTGATTTTTTTCAAAAATCTGTAAAATGTGGGTTCTGTAGGGAAAAAAAAAAATTAAAAGTGCCTTGATTTTAGAGCTGAGTTGAAGACAAGTCAGCAAACCATCTCTGCAAGATTTCACTGCCACAGCAGAGCTGCCAGACTTGGAATTAAGAGTGAGGTATGCAAGCTAACAATTTCCAGTAGTTAAGCTGCTATGACAAAGAGATAACTCAAGAGGCAAGTCCAAAAACTTTGCTAGAGTCACTGCTCAGTGACAACTGTAATGTTGTTGTAGGATCTGGGCAGCTCTCTGGGCTCAGCCATCCAGCAGGTTCTTACCCACCAGACAGAGCCCCTGTCCAAGCCATGGACAGCCAGTGTCTCCAGGAGGATGCTGTGGGAAATGGTGTTAAACTCTTTACTCAAGTCCAGATAGACACATCCACAGCCTTTCCTCATCCACCAGCTGTGTCTCTCTCTCACAGAAGGAGATCAGCGTGGTCAAGCAGGTTTTGCATTTTCCTAGCTCATGTTGGCTGGGGCTGATCCCCCCCATTAATAAATCTCAATAAGGTACTTGTTAATGGGGAAAACACAGTTGCACAGTGGAATTTTTTTCCAGAGAATTTCTCCTGGGATCAGTGCTATCCAACAGTCTGAGTACTGCAAATGTGAAACCCAGCAGAAAAGCTTCACTCTGAGTACACACTTGGAGAAGATTCAGTCAGTGTCTAATTGCTTCATTAGAATAAAGGGCTTCACTCCTTGGATGTTGCTATAATTAAATGTACACCCACTTTTTGCAGGGACCTTGAATATCTCAGAAACTGAAACAAACCTAAGTTTATTTTTTAAATTGCTGTATTACACAAAAAAAACTAAAAAAACTCCAACCAACCAACCAAAAAAAAAAAAAACCCAACAACAACAACAACAAAAAAAACCAACCAAAAAACAAAAAACCCCCCATAAACCCCCAAAAAACCCCGCTGCCAGAGACTTAGCAGTTGAGGCAGTGCTGCACATGCTGATGCTGGTCAGTTCTGGGTGCCACAACACCATTCTGTCTCACAGCACCTCGCCAGTCCTGCTGCATCATCTCCTGGAACTGCAGGCCCTGAAAAATGTCGTAACACTCAGAGAACTCCTGGGATTTACTGCCCATAGACCGAACGTGTGAAATAAACAACAAAGTGTTGGTCCCTGCTGGACATGCAGATTCCTTGCCTGCAGATCTCTGGCTATTCAAAATCCATGCTTAGAGTACCCCATTAATGTCTTATATATTCAAACTTCTCCGCTTTTAATACATTTTTGGAAGTTACTTAAGCCACCTCTCTGCATCCACGTGCTAGAACAACTTTCTTCCAGAAATATGTGCCTGGCACCAGTCTTGCATGTTTAAGTGAAAGAGAGGAAAACACTACTGTGAGAGCAGCAGGCATGAAAATATCGAGTCTGATAGCTATATAAGCAGTTTTCACTTTGATATTACTGTTTTGGAAGAGGGAGGGCTATTTAAGAGTCCTTGAATATTCAGTGTATGTACAGATTGAATTTCCTCCAGAGTGGGAGTGCCGCGGTTATTCTGCAGGAGCTGCAAGTGAGGATGCTCATCCTGTGCCCGTGCAGAGCTCTGCTCATCCATTTCCTCGCCGACAATTCCGAACTTGGCTTCTCCCAGTGGGCCCCCTGAGCATCACACATCTCCTAAATGCTTGCTGTGCACAGCCAGGTACATACACATGGATGCGAGTGGCACATGAAATCAGGATATATTCCTGGGAATCACGGAATCTGAGTGTTTTGAGCTGGAAGGGACCTTAAAAACTCATCTGGTCCCAACCCCCTGCCACACAGAGAGACACCTTCCGCTAGGCCGGCTTGCTCCAAGCCTGGCCATTATTTTCCAGAGGCTGACGGAGGCCGCAGACACATCCCAGCGTAACTCAGCCGCTCCCGGCCGGCACAGGCCGTGTGGAATGGCCGGGATGAGCCTCGGGGCGCAGCGGACCGCGGCGTTCGTGCTCCCGCACACGGTGACACCGCGCTCCAGCGCAGCCTTGGAACCTCCGTCCAGGCCCCGGGTTGGAGCTGGGATTAGGGCCGGGACGGGGACCGAGATCAGGACCGGGGCCGGGACGAAGCGAATCTTCCCGGGCTGCCGGCGGCCAATCGCAGCCGCCCGGGCGCGCCCCCGCGGCTCCGCCGCCGCCGGGCATGCCGAGAGCTGTAGTTCCCGCCCTGCGACGCCGCAGTTCTGCGCGCGGCCGGCCGAACTACAACTCCCAGCAGCCTGAAGGGCCCCGCCGCGCCGTGCCCGGCCGTGCCTACGATCCCCATCGCGCCCCGCGGGGCCTGGAAGGAGAAGCGGGTCCGGGAGCGCGCGGGGCGGCGCCTGCGCAAAGCGCGGCTTCCTGAGCGTCTGGTGGCGGCCGCCATTTTGTGGTGCCGATTCCCTCTCCCGCTCGGGATCTGCGGCCGCGGGACCTGGCGCGGGGGCGACGCGGAGCGGGGGGAGCCGGGGCCGCCCGCACCCTCCTCACCTTTCCTTCGCCTCCGTGCGCCGCCGAGCCCCTCCGGCGCTGCCCTCGGGCGCGGCTGCGGAGAGCGGCGCTCGCCCACCATCATGGAAGACGACGGGCAGCCCAGGACCCTGTAAGTGGGGAGGGGGCGGCGGGGTGGGCAGCGGGCCCGGGGCGGAGCGGGGCGGAGGCAGGGATGCGCTCCCGGGGAGCGGGGCCGGGGCCTCGAGGGGTGCCGGGGGAGCGGAGGGGGCTGAGCAGGACACAGCGTGTGCGGCAGGGCCGGGAGCGGGGTCCGGGCAGAGGGAGCGGGAGAGGAGCGGGAGGGGAGCGCGGCGGCCCGCAGGGAGATTGCCCTGCACCGATCCAGGGAAAACACGGGCGAACCGGAGCTGGACCCGGGGTGTAACGGGGTCCATCCCCGGAGCCTCCAGGGTCCGTCCCCGGAGGTTTGGGGGTGCAGGCGGGGGTTCCAAGCCTTTCCCGGGTGGGCACAGGCCGCCCCCGGGCCCCCCCTGCGTGGCGGTCCCGGCGCTGGGAAAGTTCTTTGTGCTCTCCCTGCGCTGGGTGGGATGGGGAGCGCCGGGAAACCGGGAGGGATCGCTTTTCCCTCCAGCGTGTCACGGTGTGGTTCAATAACAGGGCATCGGGCCCAGCAGAAAGAAATAACTGTGTGTTGGCCGTATCTCTCCGGGCTGTTAAGTCACTTGGTGGCTGTCATCCGTTTTCTGTATAAAAATACAAATGTGAGTGGTTTGGGGTTGCTGTAGGGTTCTTTTCGGCTTTGCAGATATGGTTTTGATGAATTTTCTTTGTCTTGTTGGCGTAAACGGGGGAGGCTCGCACTTGTGGTTGGGCACTTGAGAGCAGGGATTTTGTGCTGCTGCTGATTTTAACCAGTTCCCAGATTTCCAGTTCAGCTGCCAGAGGGTGTTTCGGGCTCTGAGAGCGGTGCAGCGTTCGGGCTGTCCCTGGGAGAAAGGCAGTCTCATGCTCGGGCTGCCCAGATGACAAACACAGCTCAGGACAGTGCAAATGAAATCTTTGTCTATTTAGCTTTTGGGACAGTAGCCTTCAGAAAAGCTCTCAAAGATAGTCTGGACTGAAAGCCACTCTAAAGAAACTACTGAAACAGTAAAATGTCTCATAATTCTGTTTATTCTCACTACCAAAATGATGACTTGGCATTTAAGGCTTGCTTCTCAAGGCAATTTGTGATTTTTCTTCTGTGCCTGCAAAAGTTCTTTTAACTCGTTTATAATGTAGTATAAGTACTTAGTCCTTGCTCCCTGAGATGCGTAGTTTAAATAAGCATCTCTGAAATGCTTTTTCTGTTCATTACCCAAATGATCTGAGTTTGCTTGGCCCTGAGAGTGGACCTAGGTTTGAGTGTTGTTTTAGAATAGGAGGAGGGAAAAGGCCAGAGTCACGCAGTGTTTTATTCAGTTTTATTCCTAAGGTTCCTTGCTTCATGATTGGCTCTTTTTCTTTCTTTTTAATAACTGCTATATTCCCACTAAGTTTTAAAATGTTCTTTTAATGCTAACAAGTTTTGGTACCACATTGGCCATGGGTGCTTCCCAGTAACACATCCATCAAGGACCTGACTTAGCTCACTTAGTCACTAGCTTGAAAGAAAATTCCTACTAAGATGTCTGGAATAGCATCTCTGCAGCTGCCCCACACGGTTTATTGCACACGTGTGACTGTTTCATTTGTTAAACTAATAAACAACATGTACATTAATTTCCTAGTAGTTTTGTAGTAACCACAATCACAAAGGGTTACTTTCCTGTAATTATTTGTAGGCTTTTTGCATGGAAGACAAAAATTTCACTGGAGCATTTTTTACATTTTACCTTCTTATCCCTACTTTTTGTCTGAAATGTCTTTAAATTTAGTATTGCAGGTCGTGTTTCAAAGATTATTATCCTGAGCAATCCTTGTCATATAGAGCAGTTGTGATCTCATAAATAAAACTCACTGTCTCCCAAGAACAACAAATAAAAATATTGGTAGTTGAACTTGTAAGTTTTCATTGTTTGGTTATTTGGGGAGAGGGAGGGGGAAGAAAGTGAAGAACAAATTGTTTCAGTAGCTATTTGGCCATGTGCAAAAGCACTTGATTGATAGTTTAAGCAGTACTTTGTGAATGTCTTAGTTTTTCACTCCTGAAGGAATAAATGAAATCCAAAACCTGTAAATTAGGAAGGAATTTTCTTTTTTAACAATTGCAAGACAGGTTTTTTTTATCTTATGAAAAGCGAAATGTAACTAACCACTGTTCACCCAATGTTTATGCCCATCTAAAATAGCTCAGGAACAAGGATTGTTTCAGTTTGCAATACTTACAGGGCTGTTATGTTGTCTCCAGTCGTGAACCTCTAAGAATTCAGAATATTTTCTGAGGCTTAATATAGAAAACTGACACCATTTGCATTTTTATTTGTTACATTTCTTAACTTTATAGAAATGTGAAGAATAACTTTCCCTGTTTTCTGCCAGTGTGGGAAAGGGGGCCTTTTTGCATGATTTTTCACTTGTAATTTTTTAGCTGGTCCTAAAATGAGCTGTAAGCTTCTGATTTTTTTTGTTCCATTTTGTTTTGTTTTAATAGAACACTTGAAAGCTCTGTTTTCTGTGAGTACTGTTAGATTTCACAGGCTGTATCAAAGTCCTGCTTCTACTTTAAGGTGGAAACTAAACTATCAGAAACCTGATGTGTTGCTAATGTTACCAGCTCTCACAGGCAACCAAGAAAGTTCCAAATTTGTATTTTCTTGTTAATGCTTTTAGAAATATTTTGTGTGGTCTGTAGGTATTCAGTGACTGCTTGTGAAGTCACTGCAAATCTACTGTTGTTATCAACCATGCCATGCTGTATTCCAAGCCTGGAATGTGGATAAGGTGCAGGAGTAAGGCTTCACCTGGATTCACTTCTCTTGAACTTCTTTCAGTTCAGCTCTTGTATAGGAACATTTTCTCCTAGAGGAGGCTACAAAATGGATTTTTCTTGGTATCATTTTATTTCCATTAGCTCACAAGCACTAGGCAGAGTTGCTAGAATTTCCATGGGCTCTTGAGCCTTACCTTACCTTATTGCTTATCATAATTTCTTGCATGTTGCCTGTGTGTGAGAGAAATCAGATTTACTATCTTTCCTCAAAAAAGGATGGAAGGGAGTTTTGTGGACCTAAAAGTAGTGGCTGTAAATGTCCCTTTCTTACCTCCCTGCTTAGGATTCAATTCAAATCTGTTTACCTTCAAAGAGAGAATTTTTCTGCTCAAGCCAAAGAGTTTAGTTCTAAAACTCATAATGGACTGATACATGTCTTTGGTATTCTTTAGATAGTTCTACAAGACCTCTGAATTTCAAGTAGTTTGTTATACTTTGTATTGTCAGCAGCATTCAGAAGTGTAATAGATCAAAATTTATGTCAGGACATCTGTCTCTGTAGGTTGTTGGGGGTTTTTGTAGCTGCTTATTGATTGGTATTTAAGTGCTTCAGGCTTGCAGGAGGGAGTAAACACTATTGCCTGTATGCAAAAATCCACAACTTTTGCTGCCCTGTCACATCATCCAAGACCACCTATAAAGTTTAGTAAGTGCTTCTGCCCTGCTGGGTTTTATAATTTTTTAAAATTTTGCATAATATATCCTGTAGATTGTATCAGTCCAAAAATATTGAAACACCTTACAATAGCATTTTAGGAGTCATGTGGTTTCTTGGGGTTTGGTTCTGATAATTTTGATTTCCTAAAGTAGAATAGAAGATGCTGTTATGTTACATCATGTGTAAATTGAGTTAGAAAGGGGAAAGCTGACCATAGGTTGGCCATGTGTAGTGGGTGATTAGCATCAGCTGAGCCAAGTTTTGTGTTTCCAGAAAGGTAAGGTGTCTGTTCCTAATGTGGTGAATATATTTATTTCTTTAGTTCTGTAATACTTAAACATTCACACCGAAGATGTTTGCTTGTATGTTTTTGTTAAAGTTGTCTCTAACTGTAGTGAAGGAGGTGGTGGTACTGCAATCTGCTTAAAGACCTGAAAGTAACCATCAAGTCTTACTTTTTAGCATATTGTTTCAGTTTGTAGGGGTTTGTATTCCCATGTTTTACATGCATTTTGAGAGATCTGGGTCTCTCTCATTGTTGTCCTTTGCTGCATGAACCTTATTGTGCAGTGTTCTCAGCGTATGTTACTGAAGATTCAGAATTTTAGCTACTTGAGAAAGGTGGGAAGGCCTCTCACCAATGGAAATATTATGCACCAAGGCAGTATTTATCATATACATTTAGGGAATTAATGGACCAGTAGGATTTCACATCCTATCTGAATGGTCAGTGGTCAAGATGGTCCCAATTTTTATGAAAAGGCAGCTTGTTTCATAGCTAAGGTTTATGATGCAACATTCTCACAACTATCTTGCTGAAGGGATGATGGTATCAAAAAAACCCCTTAGTATATCTTATATCTTCTAGCAGTTTGTGTAACCTTTCATCCCTTAGAATAGATTTCTGAGGAATGGCTTTCCCTGGCCTTTATTTTTTTGAAATTTTTGTCAGACCAAGAGGAATTCTCCAGCTTGATTTTCAGACTTCTTGTGTTTCCCAAATACTCCATGTTAATATTATGCAGAAGACGATGATATTTAGGTTTTTGTTAATTGTACTCCTTACTGTATGTGATTTGCAGTAGAAATAATATTAATAGGACTTCACTCTATTTAATTTCATGTCAGTGCTACTGTATGCTGTGAAGTGTGCTGTGAAGGCTCAGTATTAATGAATACTGTTCTGCAGCTTACAGAGGAAACCAGTACTAGAAGAACCACTGACCCCTCATGTTGGAATTCCTATTGGGATACATATGTTCCATCTGATTTTATTAGTATCTGCAAAGGTTAAAATTTCCACTAAAAGCTATTAGTGATTTACAATTTAATCTTGGTGAATGATTAACAAAAATTTAGTTAATATTTCAGAAAGAAGGTATGGATAAATGTTTAACTACTAAGTTTTCAGGATAGAACTGAAAAGTCAGTGAGATTGACAATTTGTCCTGTAAGGGGTCTTAGAGTTCTGCAGTTTTTAACTTCTCTACTGAAAAGCTTCGTAACAATACAGGCTTCTGTTAATGACTTGTGTTAATTCATACGTATTTAATGAGAAAGTAATGAGTACATGGAGGATTTTAGTGGACATTTTGTATTCAGGTGCTGTGATACTTGAGAAACTCACTCTGGATCTTGTAGCATTGAAGTCCTGACTGAGAAAGTGCAGAGCTGTCCCGTAGTTGTTGAAAAAAGAATGACATAAACAAACATTTGTTGATAACATTGTGTGATGTTCTGATGAAAACAAACAGTGTCCATTTTAATTTTGCTGATCTGGATGAAAGTCCAGCTGTCAAACAGAAATTGCTTTTCAAAAATTTTCAAGGATTGTCTTTCAGAGCACACCTTTAGTTTACTCAAAATAAACTGGTCTGTGCACAGACTAAGAAATGGTGGTTCACATTTACGTGTTGAACAGTATTAGTACTGTTAAACTGTATTAATACTGTTAAACTGTATTAACAGCTCAGGCTGACTTTAGTTTGCAGTTTTATGACATTCTGTAACTGATCAGAGGAAAATAAATAGCATGTATATTCTTTCAGCTTCTAAATCACAGAAAGTTCTGCTCATCTTATTGGTTGCACTTGAATTCTTTGTGCCTTGACAGGCTTATTTGTAAAGATCATGAATGTCCCTCTGCTGATGGCTTTTGACATCTGTTACTGTGACAAGCCTTTCTCTTAACTGATCACTTTGTTTACAGTTTGATTACAAACTGGTCACATTGCTAAAAAGAATTTAGTTTTGAATTCATGACTTAGCCATTATTGTGACCTGGTAAATCTAGGACTCTTATCCAAACCTGCGAAGTTTTTCAAAACTTGGAATTATTTCTCAAGATTTACAAACTAACAAAAATCAAGAAGTCTGGGTGATATTAAAATAACACTGTCATAATTTTGGGGGTATTACAAAGGTGGGAGCTGTTGAGATAGATGCTATACAGTGCATTCTTATGGCATAATGCTGCATAAATTGCCTTGTCTAGTTGGTGAGTGGGCTGGCTTTCCAAATGTTCAGGAAAACAGAGAAGTTGAGTTGGTTGCTTGCAAGGCAGCGCAATTTGTCCGAGAGCTGCTCCTGAGCTCATGGGAGTTAGATGTGTGTTTGTACCCAAATTCAGAAGTACTCTTGATGAGATACTCAGTGGGAAGTGAAACTTAAAATATCTTTGCCCAGTTGGTTGCTTGTTCTGCACAACATTCTTGAGCAATGTTCTTCATGCTTTTGGCATCTCTGTGCCAAGGAAATGATTGGCACTAGATGTTGGTGTCCAGTGTTATGTCTGAATCAAGCTTCACTTCTCAGTTGTGTGGCCAATGTTATAATCTAGAAACCATATGAATGCTGCATTAAAATTATGAAATAATTTGTAAATATTGTCTTTAAGAGACTACCTGAGATGTTTTAAAGGGAGATTCTTTATAGTCGTTTAGGTTTTTTAAACTATAAGTACATTTTAAAAGATGATGATTTCTGATTTAAAATCTTGGTTTTTTGTTTTCTTGTGTAGCTATGTAGGAAACCTCTCCAGAGATGTGACTGAGGTTCTCATACTTCAGTTATTCAGCCAGATTGGACCATGCAAAAGCTGTAAAATGATAACAGAGGTAAGGCTTTCCACATCGGGGCGGGGGGGTAGCAAATGTAATGTAACTTCATTCTAAGTTGTCCAAAATAAATGCAGTTAAGGACTTCTTTTAACATTCCTGGCAGTGGGTTTCTTTGGGTTGATTGTGTTTGGCTGTGACTCTGTTTTGTGTGATTGTGTGTGTGCAGTGCTTTTGCCCGTAGCCCTAACATACTTTTTATCAGCTGACAATGAGATTCCACTTTATTTAAAAGATTGTTTCCCCTCTTTTCAGAATCCCATTGTTCTGATGATCAGAAACCTTATTATTTCAGGTGTTATTCATGGCTATTTTGTACATTTTTCACTTTATTTGAACATGAGCCTTAGTAATTCTTTTCCCTCTTGAATAAATGGTTCTTTGCTATAGATGAAAAGTAAAAAATCCTTCAAAATAAGTTTGGCTCTTCCTCGGCCTTTTCTGCCCCAGTTCAAATAGCTCTTGTCTGCACCTGTCTGTTCTTAAATTAATTTTTTCTTGAAACAAAGTGGCAAAATTTCCATAGTATTCCAGACAAGGTCTTTTGCACAGAGCGTTGGTAAGTATTAATGCTTTCTTGTCTCCATTGTAAATACTCTGGTACCTTTAGGGTTGGTAGCCATTTCTGTGAGCTTGTTGACACATCCTACAAAACTTCTCTCTCCCTGATATTTCTCCTTCCTTCTACATTTATAACAGGTAAGCTTTGAGCAGGCAGGGATTAATCAAAGCTTCTGCCAGGTTTAAGCTTTGGTCCTTCACCTCTGGTTTCTGTATGCTCTTTGATATTTTTCATTACATCTTATGCTTCATACTAATTTGCAATTGCAGGTTTCCTGAGGACAGTTACATTAGTTTTTTGTCAAGATTGTTAATGAAAGTATTGAAAGGCAAATCTTGTGATCAGACTTCTTTAGGAGTGCTACTAGAAACTTCCCTGTGGGCTTCTTTTCCTTTCAATGTGTCACACAGCTTGTTTGTTTCCTTGTTTATAGCTTTTCATCAACTTGCTGCTTGTTTAATCACTCTCATCCTTGTCTGGACTAAAAATTTCCCATGTGACACTCTTCTCTACTGCATTTGCTTCAAGCTTATTGGAGAAAAATAACAGAAGGCTGGAAGATCACAGTTGTTAGTTTTTCTCTGAAGAAACAGTTATGATTGTTTTGTGCTCTACAGACATAAGGTGCTGTTGCTCCCACCTTTGGCTTGTTGAGAAATGTTAGCATCAGTTTGGTTTCTTGAGGATCAGATGAGAAATTCTAACCCTCATTTTACTTTGGTTGAGGCTTTGGGGTTTTAAGATCTTTGCATAAATGAGACATCTTTATGAAACAAGTAGATAAACAAAAATTCTTGGCAGCTGTATTCAGTCACAGAGGTGAATGCACTGGGCTGAACTCAGCACCTGCCACCAAGCAGTCACAGCAAATGCGGGTTGGATTCTAGACTGGGACTGGCCTGCACCTGTCACAGGACCTGTCCTTAGTGTCCATCCTTCTGCAGGGTGTGGTAAACCTTTCCTAGGAACTGTGTCATGGTTAGGTGGTTTCTTACCATTCTTAGTACCACCATCACCATTTTAAAACTTGTAATTTTTCTATTTTAGCCAGGTGTATCGAGTCATTCTTTTTCATTCGTAGAGTATGCGACATGAACACATCAAGTATTGAAAGATTTCAAGTGTTTCTTTTGGGAGTATATAATACTCAGGGTGGTGGGACAGATTTGTAGGTAGTTTGAACACTTAAAGATCTGGGTGTCTTCAAAAGAGATTCTTGTGTTCAGACAAGTTCTCAGTGCTAAAGAAGACCTTCCTACAATCTAAAAGTAAGGCTGCACTTCAGTTGAAGCATGAACTGCACTAAATTTCCTAAAGAAGCCTTAAATGGGTTTCCCAAAGTAGTGTGCGAGGAGAGGTGAATTAAGGCTTTCTCTTTTGGGGCATCTGAGGTGAGTGTGCTTGTAGAGAATTTTGCGACTGAAACTTTTTTTATGATCTCAGGTTTTTATGATCTCTCATCTATTCATTGTGCATCAATTAGAGGCCCCAAGTATTGACAGTGTTCAGGAGGATAACTTCAGAATCCATGATAATTTTAGGTGTATAAAGGCCTTGTGATCCATTCAACTGTTGCATCTTAACAGCCTCAGAGGTAGACAGAACTGTAGTTGAAGCTGTACAATCCAGTTTTAGGGGGAAGAATTAGAATTGTTCATCAGTGTAAGTATGTATGAGTTGTCAGAAGTTAAATAGAAATGCTGGCAAAGAGTTCTCTTAATTTGTGTTAGTTACAGCTGTGTTCTTCCTGGCACTGGGAGAGGTTCATAGGTGAAAATACTGATACCACAACAGTTTCTCTCTGCCAGACACTTCTCTGTCCATGTAAGAAATAATTTATTTAGTGTAATATTAATGTTTGTCATCTTTTGGTCTGTGCATGTACAGAGTAGTTAATGGACATGTTTTGATTAGAGTTTGTGTACTCATTTTGGAGGCAGATCAAATCCAGTGTTCAAGTTGGCCTTCTAGACATCCTTTCCACTTGATCAGCTTTTCAGAAAACTCTTCTGTTCTTTGCACTTTCTACTCTGGTACATTTATTACTTCAGTGACCTCTGTCAGTGACTATTTTTAAAGGTGATTTGATAGGCCATCCTACAAAAACAGGTTGTACTCAAGATTTAACAGAGTTAAAAGTAAATTGATTAATATCCTTTTCCCTCAGTCAAACTATTTTGAGTTCTTTTAAAAAGTTATTTTCCAGTTGTTGGGTGTGGCATTTTTCACTTGAGACCAAGACTATGCAGCTTCCAGGTTGCTGCCTGCTAGTGGTTTTCAGTCAAATTAAAGAAAAGACTTCTTAAGTAGGGCAAGAGAAAATTGGTGAAAATGTATCTGGGGAATAAACCTTTCTAGCTTTGAGTATATGCACGAGGCAGTTTTGTTCTTCTCTCCATTCTTCCCCTTTTTCCCCCCCTTTCCATCCAGTCTGCAGATCATTTTTCTTATAAGTTATTTTTAGTTCAGTAAACTTCAGTCCTCATTCAAAGCAAACTATCCTTCAGAAATTCCTAGACCTTTAATAAAAAGTCCATCTTAATAATTCTTGCATTTAAGTGTAATGTCAAAGGCTATTTCATAAATCTGATGCAAATAATTCTGAAAGTTTCTAGCTATAAGTAATATATTTTCCTGGATTTTCTTCTCAGCAACCCGATAGCAGAAGGGTCAACTCCTCTGTTGGATTTTCTGTTTTGCAGCATACAAGCAATGACCCTTATTGCTTTGTGGAATTTTATGAACACAGAGATGCAGCTGCTGCATTAGCTGCTATGAATGGGAGAAAAATTTTGGGAAAGGTAAGTTGCTCACATGGTAATCTTAGATTTAAAGAATGTAGATTTGCATGAAAATATTAATGTTGAAAATGTTTTACCAAGATTAAATATTGATAGAGTAATCTTTTAAAAATATTGATACATAAAAAGTAAATCTTGTTTAGGAAATGTATTATCTGTGATGTTCTAGGTATGTTGTTTTATATTGAATGATGATTTGTAAGCATTGACAATTTTAATCCACCCTTGAATGAACTTATAAAATGTAAGCGTTTTATGAATTTTTACTAAATCTTATACTTGTTTTCAGGAGGTCAAAGTAAACTGGGCAACAACACCAAGTAGCCAGAAAAAAGATACATCCAGTAAGTAATGTAATGCCACAGTATCACTTGTACACAAATACTTCATAAAGTGGTAATAATTTATCATAAATGCATTTAAACATAACTTTTCTCCTTCCCATCTAGTGTTTAATAGAATTTTGCAAACTAGTTCTTCTGTTTCTGCTTTACAACTGGGGAAACCGGAGTGGACAGATTAAATTGCTGCTGCTCTTCACATGGAATCCTGAGCGTTCCTGGTTCCCAGTGCTGTGTGCAGAGCATCACTTGCTCAGGAGTTGAAACATTAGATAGCAGTTAAATATTTGATTAGTAAATTATTTATTTTCAGATCACTTCCATGTGTTCGTTGGGGATTTAAGTCCAGAAATAACAACAGAAGACATCAAGTCAGCATTTGCTCCTTTTGGTAAAATATCGTAAGTATCATCATAAACATTTCCATTATCAGTTAGAAAATATGATAGTGAAAATGTGTTTCTAAGTTGAAATGTTATTTCTTATCTATTGAGATAGTTTTTCTGCTGATCATTTCCTTGTGGTGGGTGGGTGGGTAGCAAAGAGGGGTTGTATCTCAGTGTGTCTCATGATGTAAATACAGTAATGTAATTGTGCTCTGGTTTGCTGAAAGCAATGTGCTTTTAACCTAATTTGTATGCTAATGTCCTTCAACTTTTTATTAAAATTTAATTACTGCTCTAAGTGTGACTTTTTGGTATTGAGAATGTGTACAGAGTAGTGACTTGACAACTGATATATGTTGTACATATGTGTTTTGTGTGCATTTTTTGCTGCATTTCGTAGACAGTATGGAAAACTGGGAAAATTTGAATATAATTCTATAAAGCAGCTAGTTAATAACTTGGGAATGTTTTGAAAAAAGCTAATACTGATAAGAATGAAATCTGGTTTTTTGGATGATAATGGGATGAATTACAATTATAATATCTAAAATGAAAGAATGGTGGCTTTACAATATGTGCACATTTCTGCCAGTTAAGAGAATGTTTCTTTAAACTTCTCTTGGGCAATTCAGGTGATACTAAATGACCTGGTGTCCTAATTGAACATATTTAACATTACAAAATCCTTGAGAGTGCTAAAGTATACATGTCCTAAAGGGTACTGCTACAAAAAAAGTCTGTTAATCTTCTATTAGTTTATCGTTACAAAAATCAAAGTTGCTCATGAACGTTTTTGTACTACTTTACAGGAATATATTTCTAAGAACAAAATTCTTATTTTTCTCTTGTTCTGTACGCATATTTTTAAATGAATCATAAATCTTATTTCTTACCTCTGCTGTTTTGTTTACTTTGCTTTTTGTCTCTTAATGTGGTAAGTAGTACTGTTTTAAAAATCAATTTAAAAAGAATATTCAGGTTTCTGTTTCTCAATCTATATTTATACCTGAGACCTGCAGTTTTTCTAAAGTCCAAGTCACAATTAAAAGTAATAGCATTCTGGTTATTTTGCAGAATTGCTCATAAGAATGGACAGGATCTTGAAGGCTAACTGCAAGGAACTGTGCACACTGGAACTCAGTTGTAGATTTTTTCTCATTTCTATTTATTCTTATTATACATTATTTATATATACATATTTTAGTATTTACATTTTAACATTCTATATTCAGTGCAGTTCTATATTTCCAATCATTTTAACTTACTCACTAAAATTTCTGTGTAAATTTGTTGTTTTCGTACTGGTGTGCTTAGCATTGTTGTTAGTTTTATTCTCCTTTCTTAAATTTCTGAAAATGTCAATTTTTCAAAATTTACAGCTACCCAAACTCCAAAATGATGGTAGAGAATTGACCAAGAAAAATAAAGAAATCTGTTAACAGGCCATGTATGCCTTTTAATTCCTATTTTTTCCTCTTTTTCGATTTTTTTAATATTTCATATATTTTGTATCACTAGGCAGAAGACATTTAACTATTTAGAAAATGCATGGTAAATTAGATAGAATTGTTGCAGTAATTTATAGAACAGTAAACCTTAGAGGACCCTAGCCAATAGAATATTAGAAAAGGAAACTTTGTTTCTTTTATACTTCAAATTTGAACATTCTAGTTATAGCCAGTATAGGTTATGTGCATAGGTTGCATGTTTATTACATGTTATTTTTTTTGTCCTACTGCTTTTTTCTAACAGGTAAAGAAGCAATAGGGAGAGTTCAGGATTGACTGTAGTTTTAGGGCTAACTGAATTTATAAGAAAAAATTATGCTCACAATACAGTGTGTGTGGTTCCTTTTAGTTTTTATTTTGCAGGTTATCAATACTACCCTCATATAGCTGTGCTTCTTTTCACAGGGATGCACGGGTAGTTAAAGATATGGCAACTGGAAAGTCAAAAGGCTATGGTTTTGTATCTTTTTATAACAAACTGGTGAGTAATCACAATGCAGGTTTAAAATAGTTCCTGTCTTCCATTTTTAGTTTTGCCTGTTTATGTATTCGCTGTTTATTAGACTTCACCCAGGGAAACAAATGTACATGTACTGGAGCTGTATGTATGTTTAGGACAGCGTGGGGGAACTGTCAATCATTTTCCTCAAATATTTTGCATAGGAAAAACACACAGTTTCAGGGTTTTAGGCATATAAAGCCTGTTTGTGTGGTCAGGAGCCCTACATGTCAGATCTCTTTTGATCTTCTGTAACAGTTACCAGAGGCTGTCATAATCAGAAAAAAGTTTTTAATTTCTTCAGGTTTGCCAATGCCATAAGATACTGCAATTGAATGCCTTGATTTAATGTATTTTTCCAGTTATACTTTTGTTCTGCGTTACAGGTGAAATAGGCAATGAGTAACTGTCTTATTTCCTTGTAATCCCTCTTCCCAGTCATGGAATGAAAGTTACTGGATTCTTTTCAGACTGAGCCATAAAATCTCCAGTTTGATATCTGTATTCATTCTACAGAATTAATGGGTGAATTCTAAACATAGTACTAAAAAGTACTCTGGATTTTATGTCCTGATTGCTGTTCATTCCCACAGCAGCTGCACCTGTAGGGTTATGGCATGTTCCAAGCTGGTATTTTAAGGCCTGTTTTTCAGAATATATCATTCTGCTAGGTTTGGGGAAGTGGCATATGCTCCCAGACTACAGGTCCTCCAGCCTGAGCTCTTAATGCATACCACAGTTAAGAGAAAATTGAACTCCTGCATTCGACTGGATCATTTATGGCTTGGGCTCTGTTCCATTTTTGTCATAGCTATGGTCCTTAAGCAGGATAGCAACAAGATACAGCAGAGAGTGTTTCCTAGTCAGTTCATTGTGTATTCACCACGTTTTGGGAGCCAAGGGTGTTTGAATAAATTGGGGTGTTTTATTGTGTGGTGGTTTGGTTTTGTCTTTTCGGTTGTGTTTTTCTTTTCTTATTGGTCATCTTTTGTAATTTCATTTTTGTATTTACGTGTTTTCAAAATGAGTACTCAAGTGTAATTAAAACCTAGAAGGATCAAGGTCCTTAGTTTGAGAAGAGAATTCCAGCTGGGAGCAGCTCACCCTTTAACTTGTCCATATTTTCTTTGTCCCTTGCGCTTGGCAGGTTTTTTTTTAAGCTTTTTGCCCTTGGAAAAGCACTTCAGAAATATACTAACTATTTGCTCTGCCTGTCTTCTTCCAAAGCAATTGGGAGACAAATTGCTCCTTGCAGCTGTTAGGAAACTTAGCCTTGCTTACCAGATGTTTCTGCTTACACTGTGAACTCAAAGATTGTCTTCTGTTTCATGTTCAAGACAAAAATTCCCCTGCATGGGCCATGGACTCTCGTGTGTGTTCGTACAATGGCTTTAACACGTAGAGAGCTTAGAGAGCGTCTGTTGCATGTCTCCAGGGAGCAGAAGAAACATTTAATGATAGTTGTTTTATTTCAGTAATTTGTCCTGGTATCTGTATGACCTTCCCGCTTTTTTGGGCAGCTTTTGAACATTTTAATGCAGATGCTTGTATAGTATATGTATATATGGTATAAATATGTGTGTGTGCACATGTATGCATATGGCATATATACAGGTAGTATATGTAGGATTGCATTTGGCCTCTAGTCTGTGTAAAAAATGTGTGGGAGGAAGTTTTTACCAAATGATTTCTGAGGGCCTTCTCTATAGCCAGTTGCCTTCATGATAATTAGTGTTTGTCCGCTTGCTGTGATTATTCAGAATCTCATATTTTTCTTAGTACTGTTACTCTCCATTCTCATTATTGTTAACTGATAACCAAATCTTGGGGGTAGATGTGTACTTGCTTCTTGTTTGGAAGTGCTACAATCTCTGTTTTAATCTCTTCAGGATGCAGAAAATGCTATTGTACACATGGGAGGCCAGTGGTTGGGAGGCCGACAGATCAGAACTAACTGGGCAACAAGGAAACCACCAGCCCCCAAAAGTACACAAGAAAGTAAGAGCTTCATGTCCTGCTGTGTTGTGTTTGCTGTCTTGTCACTGTTCAATGGGGAAATAAAACATAAGCCAGTCGTGTCACTTAAATCGCATATTAGCTTGCCTTCCAGATCTTGAATAGATTTTTTGGTATGTTGTATCAACCTAGTGGTGGCACTACTGGTCTGTCATAAAGTATTGAATGTGTTTGTTGAATGTGAAATTCATGCTTGTGTACGAGGTAAGTGTCTGGGTTACTGTCAGCCCACTGCTGAAAACCAGCCTTCTCTCTTTATAGATAATACAAAACAGTTGAGATTTGAAGATGTAGTAAATCAGTCAAGTCCAAAAAATTGTACTGTGTACTGTGGAGGAATTGCCTCGGGGCTAACAGGTATGAATTGTTCTGCTATTTTTTTTTACTGAAACTTTTTGGACACCAGGATGATTATTAATTCAAAACCATCTTGTGTTGTAGATCAGCTTATGAGACAGACTTTTTCACCGTTTGGACAGATTATGGAAATAAGGGTGTTTCCAGAAAAAGGTTACTCATTTGTCAGGTATGGATAGAGAAAGCAAAATCTCTGGGTTTGTGCATGTAGGAATGCTTCATGTATGTGTAATTTCACTTGATTGAACTTGTCCTGATACGATAAAAGCTGTCACCATGTATTCATAGAATAATTTGGAACTTGTAAAAAGGGCCACCAACATTTTTACCTGAGAAGATGAATGTTTGTGCAAGCGCATGTGTTTCTTTGGATTTCCTGTATGTATGTAGTCACTGTTTTTTAGGTAATCAGGAGGAAGTACTGTAAAGCATTACATTAATTTGTTTTTACATTCTTTAGGTTTTCAACCCATGAAAGTGCAGCACATGCTATTGTTTCAGTTAATGGAACCACAATTGAAGGACATGTTGTTAAATGTTATTGGGGTAAAGAATCCCCTGATATGACTAAAAACTTTCAACAGGTAACTGTACTTAACCTTTTCTTTGTATTACAAAAGCAATTGTGTTTATACCTGTAATGACTTCCCAGTTATAATGGCTAAATTTTGTGGTGGAGTTCTTATGAAATTCCATGTTCTGTCTCAGTTATGTTCCAGTTCATCAAATTGGGCTAGTGATTTTGATGGAATATCTGTTACTGTCTTCTGGATATGATCCAAGATAGGGAGAAACTTTGAGGTAATTCTAATTCTTGCTGTTTTGCTAACTGCAGATTAGGTGGCTGTCCAACCAATAGTCTTTGGGGTTTCGAGCACACACAGATATATTTTTCAGTACAAGGATATAATTAAGTCAGAGTGACACCTTATTTTTCAGATCTCATTATTGCTTGTTTTAGCTCTCTGATTGATGTAGCCAAAATTTTGCCTTCAGCAGCACAAATGCAACATAAACCATCTCTAGAAACTGAAGTACAGTGGATAATTCTCTCTGCAGGTGGATTACAGTCAGTGG
This sequence comes from Rhipidura dahli, assembly GCA_013399225.1. Lineage (NCBI taxonomy): Eukaryota > Metazoa > Chordata > Aves > Passeriformes > Rhipiduridae > Rhipidura > Rhipidura dahli. Next base: position 1,102,354 of record VXAC01007004.1, read on the forward strand.
GGGCAATGGAGCCAAGTATATGGAAATCCACAACAGTATGGGCAATATATGGCTAATGGGTGGCAAGTACCATCGTATGGAATGTATGGCCAAGCATGGAATCAACAGGGTTTTGGAGTAGAGTGAGTAATTCTATTTAAATTTTTCAGAATATTCTGAGAACGCTGTATCTAAGTTTTAGGCTCTTTTGGGTCAAGGATTGCAGTTTAAAACCTTAGGGGAACTCCTTAAAGCTTATGTTGAGTGCTTGCCATGGAGCTGATACTGGGGTGAGTCGCTCTGATTTGAACCTGATGGCACATTTCTTCTGTGGTGGAGGCACAAAGACCACCCAGTGTGCTAAAGTTTTGGGTGGTGGTCTTGTCTGGTATCTAACTATATTCTGGATTCTGACTTGAGGTGGTGAGTCTGAGGCAGGACCCTGGGTATTTGCCTACAGAGAGAGAAGGAACTATACACAGACACTTGAACTGGTGCAGTTTCAGAATTTGGGTGGGCTTTTACTTACGGATCTCTCGAAGACTGAAGTCTTCACAAGAACTCTTTGTTTTAATGTAATTTTGAAATAACTTGTTTGCTTAGTTTTTCATTATCTGGTGCCAGTTAAACATATAAAGCCCTGATAAACCTATCACTGGTGTTCATGCCCATGAGGTATTGGGTGTTTTTTGCTTTTCTGCATCGCTGATGTTGAATTCCAGCCACCTGTGTGTGTTCATGCCTTTGGAGGCAGGTGCAATACCCAACTAGTACCCAAGGTTTGTGGGGCTTTTTCTCCTTTGTTCTTAGAAAGCTCGTGATATTTTCAGGAATCACATGCTGTAGTGCTTAACCTGAATTACTCATTAAAGAGAAGAAGAAATTGTTCTATTATTGTTCTATTTTGACACAAGTAGTTGTGTAGGAAGTATGTTTTTATGTTCTCTTTTTAATTTGCTTTTCCCTACTTTTTTTTAACCATCCTGTTTCTTTTTAAGCCAATCTCCATCTGCTGCCTGGATGGGTGGATTTGGTGCTCAACCTGCCCAGGGACAAGGTGCTCCTGTAATACCTAACCAAGCTGGATATGGTATGGCAAGCTACCAAACGCAGTGAGCTGGGACTCTGTTTAAAAGTGTGTATTTCATGATAGGCTGCAGTTTCCAGTGACATTCTGAAGACTGGAATGTAGACAATGAAAAAAAAGAAAATATTTATTTTAAAAATGGAAATGTTTGGAACCTTTAGCACAGCTTTGCTTTGGTGAAGGACACAAATGTCTTCTAGTTCTGCCTTTTTAAGTTTTTGTTCATGATGGATATGAACATGTTTTTCTTTGTGTACAAAAATTAAAAATAAAGTCAATAAAGACAATTCTGACTACAAATTTTGATATAGTAGGAGAAATGGCTAATGAATTTGATCTTTAGGTTACCATTCCATTTTTTTTTGTTTTGTCTTCAGTGTTTTATATCATTGTGCTTTTAAGAGAAATGACATTGAAAAACAGCGAGTTGCTTTTAGTTGAACACACATCCTGAAATAAACTGTGGACCAATCACTACAACCTGCGAGACAGTATTGAGTTTTCAAGAAACCTACGGACATAGCTCAAAGTATATGGAGGTCTTGGAATAATTTTTTAAAAAAATACTTAATTTTTCTACATGCTTTCAGAAAACGGTTGATATGATGAATAGTTGAGTCTGAAATGAAAAACAGTACTGTCTGAGAAATTTCACATAACTTTTACTGTCCACATTCAGGCACACGTTGAAACTTTTCAGAGCTGGTTTGCTTGTTAAAATTTTAGTGGTTTACATTTAATTTTGAGAAGTAAAAACGTTTTTACAAGTATGTTGTTTGTATTCAAATCAGACAGTCATACTTGGGCTTTTACATAAAGTTTGAAGGCTTCACATTGTAAATATTTCATAATTACAGTGTTTCAAAAGCATGCTCAAACATAGAAGTAGCAATGTAATTATTCAAAGTAATACTTAATATACTCTACTGCTTTGAATGCAGTAGATTGACAAGAATGTGCAAGACTGACATTTCCAAAGTTGGCTATTATGTAAAGTTACATAAAGAACTATAACAAAGAGCCTTAATTTTAATTTCATAAATCTGTAATGCATCACCTTTTTGTCATTAGAAATACAAATTTTTTGCTTTACATTATTTGGTATGTAAATACCTTGGTTAACAACCTTGTAAACCTATTTCAAGGTTATTATAAGTTGTATAGTATCTTGAGTGTTTTGAAAAATCTTGATGTTTTTTAAGTCTAGAAATATTTTGCCCAAGAATTTTTTAACAAGATTGTTAAAAACATCTTATTTTAGAGAATATTCAATGTGCCATTTGGTAAATGGAGATGCAGTTGAAACAGTACACTGAGTTGTGACTTATTTTTAATTAAAGTTTTTGTCTTTATGGGTGGTTTGCATGTGATGAACCTGTACAGAGGCTGGGTTGTTTGTGTACTGAGTGTGTAAATGGATAAATCATGAAGATGTTTAAATGGTATACTTGGGTTATTTCTGAATTATTTTATGGATACATTGATATAAACTGCCTCAATAAATTTGAAGTTGAAAATGAATGTAAGTTAGATACAAGTAATGTGTCCTCCCTGTGACAGCTAGAGGGTGCAAGTGCCTCAGCTGTAATCTGGAATGCTGAGGCAGGCACGGTTGGAAGGGAAAGAGTAGGATTTGCAGTGGTAGTTCAGTGAAGCAAACTTGCATTTTAAAAGAAACAGAAAGTTTGATTTTTAGAGATGATAGTTCTAAGTGAGTGTCTGAGAAGCTGTGTATTTCTCTTTTCTGTTTCAGACCATGCAGGTGTTGCAAGGTAGAATAGTCCGTTTTGAAATGGAGATTTGCAGTTGTGTTAAACCCAGCCAGATTGTGCAAATAACTACATTTATTGCTGTAGCAAATCACATGAGGGTTTTCTTTCTCCTCTTTTATTGACGTGTGAAGTAGTACCTTGACTTTTAGATCAGGCTGAAAGTGAGATGTACTGGAAGAGCAGTTTAGTCAGTTGGCTCAGCTGCACCAGAGGTACCTGTGACTCTGGGCATCTAATGCATGCAATAATGACTGAAGGTAGTGTGGAACCACGAGTGCTCGTGATGGCGGAATTGGCCCTTTATCTCTGTTTCTCCTTTATGGTATATGTAGTGTCTTTCCACTCAAGGTAGGAATCTTGTCTACAGGACTCTTGTTTTTCTATAAATTTTGTACATATGTGTATATCTACGCGAGGATCGGCCTATACATTGTAGTTTGGAAAAACCTCACAAGTAAGTCTGTGTTTTTGTTACACTCAGCTGGTTTAAAAAGTCATGAGTCAGTAGAGGTACAAATTGTGAGTTCCTTTAGGATTTCTTAGACTTCACTTGAAATCTGGGGTGTCTACATCCTTCTAGGTGTTTGCCATATGGCTGTTCTGGGTGCATGCTGGTGTGGAGGCAGTTTGTTCTTTAGGCGCTACTGAAGATTTAGATGATGCAAGTACATTGCCACATAAATGCCCATATAAATGGGTGTGAGATTAAGGCAGTGATCTTTCAGGTCTCAATTTGTAGATCACTTTAAATCTGATTATTTAATATGCCTGCTGTAGAGCTGGGCCGTACCTGACCTGTATTTCAGGATGAAAGATAGGATATACCTTCTGATTTAAGTCTTTTGTCATTGATTTTTATACAGCTTTTCTGTAATGGTGATATTTCTTCGCAGACTGCTCAAGGTGTGGGAGTCTCCAGTGTCCTTTAATGTTTCTCTAGCACTGCGAGGAAGAGTTGTAAATTAGATTGCTTTTTACTCAGTAGCATTCATAAATGCATCACTGACAATTTTTTGGCACCAAAGAGCCTCTTGCACCATACTGCTTTTATGAGTGACACTTACACTGTTGTAATTTCTCTAACTGCAGAAATCGACCACTACCTAACCCTTACCACTAGGATTTGGATTTCAAAAATACTGATTTATTATGGCTTAAGTTGATGCGTGCAACCTAAAGCAAGGTTGTAATCTGCATTTGCAGAAAATGTTCAATAAAAGTGAAACATGATAAAGGGCTTATCCTGTATTTGTCATCTGTCAAAGCATTGTCCCTTTTGGCTGTAAAACTGACAGCAGGCAGACAAGGCTGAACTTGTAAACTATGCACTCGCAATTGTGTAAAAGATGTTTTATTTAAAAATTTTTCATACAAAATCATTTTGTATTTTGCAGAGTTGCAGTAGTAAGGCTGTAAATCTAAGGTTACATGTAGCTTCTCATCAGTCCTGCCTCCTTGTGTATATTTGCTAACAGTTTTTAGACCTACTCTTCCTGCAGAACCTTCTTACTAAGATAACTTCATGAGAAGTGATTCACTGTACCAGAGCCATTGCCTTCATTTCACTCAAAAAAGTCTCACAGTGAATAAGGCTTAGTTTTACAGAAAAATAGTGATTTGTTTTTCTTGTGTTTGTACACAAGGAAGCAGACTTAAACTGTATGGACATGATTAGTGTCTGATACTTCTTAATTATCTGACTGTTTTTGAACAAGGGCACAAGTGTTTGTTTTAATCACGTGAAACTGTTTCCTGGTCAGCAATAAAAGATTTTGTTGCACTGTTCTTACATTGCAAGGTACAGGCAATCTTTTGTTCAGTGTACTTCCAAAAAATTGATGGGGTTTGCAAAGAACTGCCTTGTTCCAGCTCAAACCTTCATATCTAGATATAATCTGGGATCTGGATTGTGGCTGTAATAGCAAAAGGAAGTTCTTACCTTGAAAGTAAGTGAGAATTCATTTGTTCTGATCACATGTGGTGTCTGTCCCACATTGATAAATTTAAAGGTTTCACTATGTAATGAAGCTTCTGTTCATAAAAAGGCAACTGCAAGGCAGTAGCTTTTGGCAAGGTCTTTGTTGTGTTTCATTTCAACTGACTTCTATGAATCCCATTGATTGTTTTGAAAAAAAAAACCTTAAAAGTTGTGCTTTTCAGTTTCACATGGATAAAATCCCACCCCACTGTACTATAATTTCAAATCAAAGAAAATCCTGAAGTGTTTACTGAATGTTTGACTTGAAAAAGAAACAGGACTTGATGTTAACAAGTGCACAGTGATTGTGTTGTCCGTCTGAGGCTGTGCTGGTGTAGATCATGGATGTGTGAATGACATGCTCTGCTCACTGACATTTAAAGGGTAATGACTCAGAACGTTAATTTGACATCAGTAATGATTATTTGAATACAAGTTATTCTTGCTTAAATACACAGCTCCTTATGCTTTGATTAAAGCTGATCTGAATCTTACTGGTTGTTAAAGTATTCTTGATAAGCTGTGGAAAGATATGTGGCTTTGCCTTCTGGCTTAGTGTTGAAGCTGTCAATAAGGCATCAGGGTTGCACAGATAGTGGTTTTTGTGTAGAAGAAAAACACTTAATGGAGTTGTGTCAGGGAATTCAGTGTAAACTGACTTTTCTTTACTCATGAGTGATGGTGTTCAAATGTTTCCCTTCTAAAACCGGGGCTAAGTCACCATTGCTTGCGTGAACCTGGCTCTCACAGATCCCACATTCTCAGCAGCTGTCTTTCTGTGACATTCTCTGAATTCTGTGATTCTTTCCCAGCTGCTGACATGGAAGGGGGGAGGAGGAGGAGGAGGAAGGGGAAAGATGGTGAGAAAAGGTGGTACAGCCCAGTGTGCCTGGTGCTGCAGCAGCAGTGCCAAGGCAGATTGTCAGACACGTTTAAGATCACAACAGGGTTACACAGATACTGCAGCATTACCCCAAGGGTTGTGACCATTCAGACACAAACTTGATTTATCTGCTTGCTTAAAATCATGTGGCTGTAAAATTAGAAAAGTAGGAACCACATAACCTCTTTGGTTCCTCAGAAAATAGGTGCATATTAGCCAAGCCGGAACACTGGAGGTGACTAAACCAAGGAGCCAATTGCATTAAGCATCTGAATTTGTGGACTCTTGTTTAATGTAGACCTCTTAGCTTGGCATTCTGTTGAGTGTCTATATTGACCTTTTTGTTTGTACAACTGAAGTAGATTCAGATGTGCACTGCTGCTTGTTGAACATCTTCCCACTCTTGACAGCTTCTGGAACAGGGATGGATAAGAGTTGAATAAGAATTGCAGGTCTAGCACATGAAATACTGGGTAATGCTCACATTTCCTGGATTGAAACTTGAGTTACTAGAGCCAACTCTGTGGAATTATAAATGTCACAGGGGATGATGAAAAGCTGCTCTCCATTTGAGTAGCTAGTTCTTTGACCTTAATAAATGGGGAGTTATTACTGGGCTGCTGTTCCATGAAAAATGCTCTTCGTGGGCTTTTTGTTCCTTTCAATGGAGCAGATCTTTTTCACTCCACAAATGATGTGTTTCCTTTAATGCTGGGTTGTCAAGTGTGATGGGAAAGACCAACTGGTACAATTTATTGCTTATTCCAAATCTTCCAACTCAGGTACTGACTGGGGGGAAAATAACCCTCTTAGTTACTAAAAGGACTATTTAATTTTGCAACAGACCTTTGTGGAACCATTTCTACTTGAGTTTTACTTGCACCTGAAAGCGCAAGGAGTCTACACAAACACACCATTGACTCAACTGCTTTGAGCTGCTGCTCCATCCTACCCTGTTGTACAGTCAAAGGCTGAAAACATTTATGCCTTCCTCCTTGCTTTGGTAAATTGCAAAGCTTGTGCTCTGTACAGAATAAATCTGTATATTTGAAAATGTTCAGAGAAAGCTGAGGTGAAATATTTTCTGAACTCTTGCTATCTTGGTGTGAGCTGGGGCTTCTTTCCTTTACAGGTACATGCTGTGGTTTTGTAGGAGGAATTTGTGTTGATGTGGCTGATTTCAGACTAAGGAAAATAAAATGTGAATGTTTCTAGGATACTATTCCTAGGTGAATCTTGCCTCCTACTTGGATTTATGTACTCTATGGAACAAGGGTACGAAGGTCCAAAAACACCTCTCTATTCACTTATAATGGACATTTTCAGAAGGGAACAAGTCTATGTAACCTTGCAGCATGCATAAACAAGACCTTGTTCCAGAAATGTAACAGCTGTTCACATGTATTGCTGATACATTTTGAAATGGTCAGTACCTGAGGTCAGAGGATGAACAGATACTGCTGAATATGTGCTGCATTTAGAAGACTTAAGACTGGTACACAGGGTGATGCTGTGTTCACACTGACTTCTGAAAGAGTTCCTTGAAGCACCTTTTTGTTTTGTGGGTTTTTATGGAAGAACACAGAAACTGTCCTACAAAGATGTATGCATAGAGATTTGCCAAGGTACGTGACATTATACTTTGAATTCATGTTCCAAGGTCACAGGGTCTAGTGCCAAGTGTCTGACAAGCTTCATGACAAAGAAATTTATGTTTCCTTGAAATGCTTCTACAGCAGAATCTTACTGAAAGGGATTTCTGGAGTCTCTCCTGTCTGTGACTTATGAGTAAAGGAAGACAAGATGCAAGATACTTGTTAGAGGGATCCAGGTAAGTCTGAGTTTACTGAGGCTGTAGAAACAGGCATTCCTTCTTTATTATTTTCACTGTAGAAAATGCATATGGGTGCTAGAATTGTGAGTTCTGATTCAGTTATTGTTAGGGCCATGCATCGCTCATTTTCCACGCCCCATTTTGCTGTGTTTCTCACTTTAATTATGTTTCTGGTCAACAGAGCTATACTTGCTTTTCATGCACCAGGAGACAAGTCTGTTGTATTTGCATCTGGTTCTTAGCAGAAACACACTGACCTCAGGTATCATTTTTAATATTTCCCTGTATTGCAAAAATCATTGATTTCTGTTGTCTATACCTGTTTTAATACTTGTTGAAAGCACGTGTTAAGTATCTTTTTTTTTTTTTTATCTTCAGGTTCATACCAGACTGAACATTGCACAAAAGTTGGGTTTTCTTTACTGCACCCTCCAGTCAGTCCAACCTGTGTATAGTCCAGAAGGGCTTATAATGCTTTTAAGATTCTGGTGATGATTTCTTATTTCATTTCTAGTTGAATGTATTAATATTTTACCAAGTCAGGATGTTTATTGCTGTGAAATTACTCACTGAAAACCGTATTTCTTCACCTCAATACTTAATTGATGGTACTGCTTTGTTTTCTGAAATCTCAGTTTAAGTTCTGTTGGTAAAAAAAATGATACTAGTCTTTGAAATTTAAAAGCAATATAAAAGGAAAATGCAGTTCTTTCTTCTTTATATAACAAAGTTGAAGAAAAAAAAGTAGCACTGGTTTAGCAGTAAGGTTGTTATCAAACTTATATGTGCATTTAATACTAATCTAATGAAAAGTTTTCTTCCCTGTCAGATGCAAAGAGCATGAAATTGTAAAAAAATCACAATCACACTTAGAATTTCAATCTTTGAAATACTTGGTCTTGGGTTTTTTCTGAGTGCAATTTATTAAGTGATATAGGTGTAAGTAATGTTAGTTAGGAGCACTACTGGAGTTACTCAGCCTGTAATTCAGTTTGTGCATGTTTAAATTCACTGCCCGAGTTTTGCAGTGTGCATTTTGGCACGCATAAAGCTGCTGGAGTTGGAGGTACTGAGGCATGTTCCACAAGATCAGGGATAAAAGTTGACCCTGTGAACCTCCTTAGACTAGAAAGTATTACAAAGGAGTGAGTCAGAGCTTTCTGTGAGTTCAAAGTGAGGAGTGCTGCACAAATTCCCCTGATTTATTTAGGCAAGCCTGAAATAGAATAGTTTTCTACAAGAATTCTCTTCAAGGCTGTTTCATGCTGTGTACCTTGCAGGAAGGTTGTGTTTAGATTTGCTCTGTGTGTATCTTATTAAAAAATTAAAACCTTGTTTTATTATCTGCTCTTTCACTCTGGTATCTGTGAATATTCAGTAACTGCATTTAGCTAAAACTTACAAACCTTGGTTTGAAACTAAAATTAGCTTGTTGGTTTAAGGTTAATAAAACTCAAAAGTGATTCTTGGCTTTGAACTATGAAAAACCACCCCAGATCTTAACAGCATCCAGTCCCATTGCTTCCTGTGAAAGAACCAAGGTTAACCACACTGTGGTGTGTTCTAGCAGCTGGTCACTCACTGCTTTGTGGTTAAACTGAAAATATCTGCGCTAAAGCTTTTAGGTGAAAACCCCATAAATCTGAGTCCCTGCAGGTTCACGATACTCTGTGCATTTCAGCACTGGCTGATTCGGAAGGAAAAGCTTTGAAGCTGTGTTTGCCAGCCCATCTTGGACATCAAGATGTTAAGAAGAACATAGATGAAGTTTGAAACCTGCTTTTATTTTTTTAACTCTCAACAGTCTGTGATTTTTGTGCACGGATTCTTGATGAAAATGCCTCATTTTCTGGCCAGAATTTAATTTGCACTGTAGTATCGAGTTTTATTTTCTGCTCTTAATAACCTTTTTAAGTCTAAAATCAGATTTTGAAGGGCTGGGCATTTTTTGCAGAGAATCTCTTAATTTGAAGACCTGTTCTCCTCATTGTTAACATTTCTGATTTTAAGTTCTTATAATCATATAAATAAGTTCCACCTCTGCTGAAATCAATTGCATCACATTGGTGTAAATGAAATCAGGTTTAAATCATGAGTTGGGGTTCTCATAGTCTGTTGATTAATTCTGAGTCTTTCAACTGCAATTTGGCATTGAACTGTGCATTTTGCAAATTTTCTGTGGTGTTATTCATAGCTCAACATGTTCCAGAATAGATTTTTGCAATGGCAACAGCTAAGCACAACTCCTTCCATTTCTTTTCAAATACAGCTATTTAAATTTAAGTAAAATTACTCTTCAGAATACAAGTCAAATTTTAAAATAGAATCTTTGTCTGAAATCACATTATCAGTCGTGTGTCTGCCTTTTTGGGTGTCTTGCACATTCTCTTTCCCCCTACACACACTCACACCTGTTCCTGCCAGTGGGAAATTTGCTGAACTTCATCCAAATTGTCAGAGCTGCCCTTGTTTGGGATGATGAGCAGCCCAAGGTTTGCTGCCAGGCCGTGTGCTAACAAGTCATGGATGTGCAGAATGGAGCAGAGGAGATGGGAGGCTCATGAAAGATTTCATGGTCACTTTTAAGGGCACTTGGCTATTTGAACATAGATTTCAGTGTTAATGGTACCCAGTTCTTCAGGTGTGAGAGCAGTGATGTGGTGAGTACTCAGAGTACATCATCCTCTCTCTATTGCCAGGCCTGCAGCCAGAGGTTATGAAGCACAGATGTGGGTTCTTTTTTAAGGGAAATTTTGCCATGTGAAATTAAGGACAAGCTGGTAAAAAAGTGATGCAAAGTCTAAAAATCAATGTAAAAATGTCAAGATATGGCATATGGACACAGTTTGAATTAAGTCATAATTTGCTATATATTTGCTGTATATGGGTATTGCAGCTTATTTGTGGAAAAAGATGAAAAAAGCATCAGCAAATGAACCACGCCTGAAATCTCCACTGAATTCCCCTGGAAGGAAAATTTTTAGAAGTTGTTTTTTCTGATGGAGCACTGGGTCTTGAACATGAGAGCGGAACACACAGAGCAGCATTGGGAACACAACACTGACAGGGCAGGCACTGGTGTGCCCACCTGGGATTCTGCCTCTGCAGGAGTATCTTCAAGGAAAAGGGGTAGAAACAAATCTTGGAAACATTTGTATCAAGGAGGGGAAAGGAACCGAGAATGTCTTGGCTTCTAGAGGTCATTTTGTGTCAGATCTGTACATCAGGTTTCCCATTAAATCAATGTACAAGAAGTTGGGCTTGGTGGGGATTGTTGGAGACACCAGTGCAGGCACCACGAGCACAATCTGACCTCCAAACATTCTCACAGTTCTCATGTACTCCCTCATCCCCAAAATCTTGACATTAAGCCTTAAACCTAATCCAGTGACCCACTGTCAGTACACTGTCTCAAAGATGATGTAGTTGTCCTAGGAGTATAAGTTCCTAAGACTTAAAATAGAAACTTTGGGCTTTCTGACCTGATTCTGAAAGAAAAATAAAATCTGGTGATATCTGTACTGCTTCAGCGTTAATGTTCTGCCTGGAATACCTGGCAGAAGTGGGTATGACTTAAAAAAGCTGTGGGAGTGCATGTCCAAGCTGTCTTCTCCCACCCTGCCCCCTGCTCCTTTCCCATGTGCTCTCCACGTGCTTTACCTCTCCCAGCTGTGCCACCTGGGCCCTGCTGCTGCCGGGGTGTTGCCCCCTGCTCTTCTGATGCTTGCACAGCATTTCCAGTTGTGTTCTGAGTGTCGTGCCTGTCTCACACATCTGCCTGGAAACGCCATGTGCAGCTGCTTGAGCAGTTCCCTCAGCAGAGCAGCAAACTTTCATATTTTTTAATCCACCCCAAAAGCCAAGAAATCTTTACCAGCTAACACAGCTTTTGGCCACAGTGCTCAAGGCAAAGGTCCAGAGGGTGCAGGCCAAATCCCTTCAGCTGGAAGGTATTGTGCTGTTGTTTATTTTGGAAGCACAGATGCAATTGATTCTTGTGCTCAGTCTTCTGGTGTCACCAATTCCCAGGAATGAGATCTTGGCCGTGTGCATGTAAGTGGAAAATATCCATAATTTTCAGTGATATGGGGAGCCCATCCAAGTTCCTTCTGCTAATGGAGCTTCTTAGCAATGTGTTTCTGTGTGTTCAGGATGGAATTTGGCTGAGGTGGAAATAAAACAACTGTTGACTTGTCTGCTAGCAGTGGTTTCTGTGACTTTTTGTGTATTGGTGATAGTTCCAGTGGGATTTAAGTACTCCCATCGCCTCCCACTACTGTTTTGCTGAGGTAATTGTCTGATGGCTTGCAGCTTTGTCAGAATTACACAAACTTCTCACATGCTGGATTTTTGAACAAACATATTGGTAAAAACATTTCTGAAAGTGAAAGTACCTTTGTTAAAATTGTAATTATGCTTTTCTGTTCAAAAATAATTGTCCTTCAAAGTCTTGGAAGAGCAAAGGCGTCGCCCCTACACAAAAAGCTTGGCGTGTATGTTTTGGTAGGACAGGATAGAATTTCGTGGAGGTGACCGTCTTGGGGAAGTGTTTTTGCTTCTTGCACCTGTTCGAAGGTGGCTAAAGCAAAGACGGGAGGGTGGCTGGTGGCTAATGCCGGGGGGGATAGCTGCTATCCCGTGTCCAAGAGCGCGATGATGGGGGCAGACTGGGGAGCAGGAGGCTGGAGCTGGGAAGAGTTAGAGGAGGGGTGGATGAGCAGGGTCTGGGCTGAGCAGGAGAGAGCAGGGCTGTGAAAGTGGGGAAGGGTACGAGGGGATGAAGCCCCGCCAGTGCCACGTTGCATGGGAGGTCGCTGCGCCCCGGAGTCCCGTGGGATGTGCGCTCCCCGGGCG
>VXAC01007007.1:0-25029 GCA_013399225.1 Rhipidura dahli
CTGGTGACACCTGGAGAACAAAATTCCCGAGCCTGATGTTTATTCCTGGTGTATTCCGGGTGTTCTCAGTGCTCCTCGAGCTTTCTGAAGTCCTGATGGATCAAATTCCGGCTTAATTAACGGATCAGACACATTAATTAACTGCCACTGGCAGAGGCAAGAAGCAGCAGACAGAAAAATCCTTCAGAGGCCCTCTGATCCCATTAAAATGTCCCTGCCCATGGAAGCTGGATGGGCTTTATCCCTTCCCAAACTATTCCATGATTCCAAGACAACCAGTGGAGGAGGACAAGGAGTCCCTGCAGGCGGTGGCCTCACAGCCTGAGCTCTTCCCTGGGGATTTCAGGGGCTCCCAGCACCTCTGAGTCCCTGGGAGCCTCCAGGAAAACGCTTCCTTGGAGGAACCTCTGTCCGTGACAGGGAAAAAATCCTGGGATAATGTGGCCAGGCTGCCCCACATGGATTCATCCCAATAATTCCATGGATTCCTAATAATTAGGATCAAGCACAGCAAAGGAGTGTTTGAGCAGAAATCAAGAAATCTCCCAAACTGGAGATTAACCAGAGAGAATCTCCCCAAGGAACTGCTGCAATTCCCATTGTCCAAGGAATTCCAAACCCAGCTTGGCTCAGGAATACTGAGGAATCCACGCTGAGCCGGCTGGGAGGGAGAAGAGAAGTGATTTGTGTGTCCTACCTTTGGAATATTTAGGAATTGGAAGGTCTGAGTGGCCTGAGAGCTGCACTTTGGGATCAGCTCGGGATTCACGGCTCCGGATGCGATGCCGGAATTAAGGAAAGGCTTGGATTTGAGTGACATCATTCCGCCCAGGAAGGGCAGCCAGGGATAATTATTCCTGAAGGATAATTCTGCTGCTTCTGTCCGTAAACAGAGGCTGAAGCTGCTCAGCCTGCTCTGGATTTTTTGGGAGGAATGTTGGGGAAAACCAAGGAGCTGCTGCTGGAAGGGATTTGGAGGTGAGGGAAGAGCCCGGGGGGAGATTTATTGATCCAGGTTGGAAAAGCAGCTGAAGTCAAGGGAAAGAAAACTCCAGGGAATTTCCTCTACCCTTTCCATGGCCTTTCATCCCCTTGGAAGAGGGTCCATCAAGGCACTGGTGTGGGAAGCAGATGGAGTGGCCCGCTGGGAATTCCTGGCTGGATTTCATGGGCAGCTTCCCATCGTTCCAGTTCCTGTGTCCCCCCAGGGAAGGGACACAAGTTCCAATTCCAAGGGGGAAAATCCACGTTTTCTGGGGCACAAACCACTCCGAACTGGGGACACAGCATCCACCATGGATTTTATGGAATCACAGAACTCTGTAAATTGGAAAAGCCCTCTAAAAACATCCAGTCCAACCATCAACCATCACCACCACCCCATGTCCCCAGCTGCCACATCCCATAATTCCAGGGATGGTGACCCTCCTGGACAGCTTTTTCCAAGAAGGAATTTTCCCTAAGATCCAATTTAAACCACCTCTGAGCCTGTTTCCTCTCACCCTTAAGTGATGGGGAGGCCTTGGATAAAGGGTCCAGTCCTGAGGGTTGGGATGATCCTGATTTTTGGACAAAATTCCCGCTCAGGCAGGAAAATAATCCCAGGATCAGTGCCTGGAACGCAGCACTAAAGCCCTAAAGCAGCACCTTGGGAGAAGAGGAACATTTGAAATCCAGAACAGGCAGAGCCAGCAGGAAATTTGGGAAATGAATCCCAGGGAGCTGCATCCCTGGATGGGGAGAACCTCAGGATGAGGAGCCCACCCACAGACTCTGCCACACTGAGGGTGTCTGCTCCCCGAAATCCTGCTGGAATCAATCCAGGGAGGGTGGGTTCATCCCACAGGAATCAGATTTCCCAAGGGAATGGGCTGCAGAGCAGCACAAGGCCCTTTCCCTGCTGTGTGATGGGAAGGGGCTCCCGAGGATGGAATTACCCAGAGCAACCTCTGCACATTCACTGGGGCATCAGAAATAGAAAAGGCCGAGCTTTTTAACCAAATCCCTCCGTTTTCTGTCCCTTCTGCTCCCTGCTCCTTTTCCCAGGAGAAACTCCAAGGATAATGGCTCCCCAAACCCATCCATCTGCTGCCTCTCCCCGTTTCCTGGGGCCGCCTCCAGCGACTGCTCTGGATGGTGCTTAAGCTTTACAAATACCTTAATTAGCCACTAATTACCTCCCAGACCCCACATCCTCGTTATGCAAACGAGGCTGTGATGCTGACAAACATTTGGAGCTGGAATCGAGGTCCCTTTCATGTCTCATCCAAGCAGGAATGGGATGACCAGAGAATTCCTGCGGCACGACCTGATCAAGGCTGCAGGTCCTGGAACGGCAGCCTGGAGCTTTAATTAATTAATTATTGAATGGAGACCTGATTAGCTTGACAGGGAAGCCCTTTTGGTACTGCACAGCCTCACGTGGAGCAGCTCGCCAGGAATTTCTCCGCCTGGATGCGGCAGAACTTACGGAAAGCCGGATTTATCCCTTGGACGGTGGGAGGTGGCCCTTCCAAGCCAAAGGTCCCTTCCAACCCAAACCTCTCCATGATTCCACGATTCCAGGAGATCTGGAGACCCCCCCCAGGGTGCCCTGTGCTCATCCAAAATCCGTGTCCTGCTCCAGGATGTTCCCATCCTAAGCTCGGCACATCTTCAGGCTCATCCTGAGGGCAGGAATTTGTTTGGTGGATTTTCCATGTAGGAAAATTCCCACCTGGCTGTGCCCACACAGGGAGGGGAATGAGCCACTGGAAGGACTCCCTTGGGAAAAGAGGGATAACCACCACCTCCAGCTCTTCCTGTGGCAATTCAGAGCAGCAAAACCAGAAAACAAAGGAAAATATCCCAAAATAACAACTCTCTTCCCTGTTCAATAATGTCTCCAGGGGAAAGGTGGAAAGGGAATGAGCCAGAAGGGACAAATGCTGATTTTTGGGAATAAAAACAGTGTATAAACCTGTCCTGGACAGAGCAAACCATCCCAATCCCAAAGCTTATTCTTCCTGCTCAAATCCAATACTTAAGGCAGAGAAAAAATCCCTTTCACAGACTGACACCCCCTGATCCACCTTTTTTTTCTTTTTCCTCACCACAAACCCACTCCATGGAGGTTTTTGTTGCTTTTTTAACATCTCATTGCTTTTTGAGCATCTTTTGCCTCCAGCTTTCCATGACAAGATCCCCCCCATATCCAGAAATATCCAGGAAAACCCAGCCTGGCTCTCGGTAACGTTTGCTCAGGGTGGGTTTTACGGATGGCAGGGCTTTTCCAGGGCAGAAATTCCACATTTTGAGTCTCGGTTCCCACTCTTTGGTGACCTATTTTACTGAGATAGGAGGGGAGCAGCGAGGGGATTGCTTCAGGTCCATTCATAAAAGACACTCAGGACACAAATCCGTGCTTTTCCCGCTGAAAATGTCAAGGGAAAATAAAAATATTCCCGCTAAACAAGGGCAATTCCAAGTGTGCCACGAGCCACGTGTCCCTTCTCAACCTGCTGGATGGGAGAACTCATGGATTTCCTTCCTTAGGATTTGACACACCCCTCCTGCCCCTCCTGACAACTCCAGGAGGAGCCTCAGAAACATCAGGAAGAGGAAATTCCCCCCCCTCCATCCCAGACATCCAGAGGGATGTTAATAAATCCCTGCAAGTCCTGGCATTTGGGAAACGTGTTTGTGCCTGGGCCTTCTGTTCCTAATTAGCAGAGCAGTAATGAATCCTGATGAATCAGTAATGACCTTCAAAGCACTGCAACTATTCCAGCTTCTGCTTGGCTGGGTAATGAAGCCATTCCAAGAGGAGAATTCCTTTTAGGATGCTGAAAAAGCGGAGCTCAAATTCCACGTTTTCTTCCCCCTTTTCCTGATCTTCTGGACTGTTCCAGGATGGGAAATTTAAGGGGTGATAAAATTCATCCCCTCCTGCTGGGATTGTGGTGAGCTGATAGGAATGGCCAACTAATGGATGTTTCCAGGAAATTCCATCAGTTTTCCAAAGGGTTCCTCGGGAAGTGCAGGGAATTTGGTGGTTATTGGATGTGCACACAGCACCCTTTGCTCCACCTGGGCAGGGAGGTGACAAAGTTTGCATGGAATGCTCATCCATCATTCCAAAGGTGGCTCTTTTCCTCTAAGGATCCTTCCAGTTCTTTTCCTGACAGTGAAATCATGGAATCACGGAATGGTTCGGGTTGGAAGGGACCTTAAAGCCCACCCAGTGCCACCCCTGCCCTGGCAGGGACACCTCCCACTGTCCCAGGCTGCTCCCAGCCCCAATGTCCAGCCTGGCATTGGACACTTCCAGGGATCCAGGGGCAGCCACAGCTTCTCTGGGAATTCCATCCCAGCCCCACCCCATCCTCCCAGCCAGCAATTCCAACCCAAATCTCTCCTTTTTCAATTTGAACCCATTCCCCCTCATCCCAGTGCCCAGTTCCTGAGGAACAGCCCCTCTCCAGATCCCTGGAACGTCCTGGGTATGGTTTCCCCACCACCTCCTCCACCACGGGATGGCTCCATCCCAACTCCACCGACCCCAGGGAGCCTCTCCTGACCCACCTGTGCTGCTGGAGATGTTGACATCGATGCTGATGTCCGAGATGCCGCCTCCCTTGAGGGACGCCACGCACGTGTAGGTCCCGAAATCGGTGAACTTGAGGTCGATGATGTCCAGGTTGGTGGTGCCGGGGGACACGTCGGGGTCGGTCTGGGTGATCACCATCCTCTCCGAGCTCCTCAGGGGCCTCCCGTTCTTGAACCAGCTGAAGGTGAGCTCTTCCGAGGGAATGGCTTCCACCTGGCACGAGATCTTCACCTCCCGCCCGATCTGGATGTTGTCATCTTTGTGATAAGGGTCGGGGGTGATCCAGAATCGTCCTTTTTTTAAGGCTGAAACACAAAAAAAAGCCAAAAACCCCAGCTTGCTATAAAAAAAATTTACAAATTCGGTTTCACTGGAGGCCTCAATGTGATTTAAAAAGGGGCTGCAGCCACAGGAGTGAATTTTGAATTAAAAAATTTGTCTTTACAAAGTGTGGGGGGAAAATCCCTAATTTTGAGCTCTTTACTCTCAGTTCCACAGGGTGGGAGAGGCTTCTTCCATTGAGGAAAAACACATTTTGAAGGAGAGAATGGAAAATTTGCAGGAAATCATCATTTTGGATGCTGCTCCTTAGTTCCAACCACATCTTAAAGTATGAAACCGATCGATTTTATTTATTCATTTATTATTTAATTTATTTACATGATTTATTTATCGGTATTTACTTCAGGAAGTTTCATGGCTTTAATCAAGATGGAATTTTTTGCAGTTCTGAGCATCTCTCCTTCCCTCGGGAAAGCCTCAGCCGATTCCTGGGAATCAGCACTCGGAATCATGAGGATGAACCAGTTGGAAAGTGCCACAGAATTAAACTCTGAGGCACGAGCTGGGCTTTTTTTGGGGGGTGTAGAAATAACAGCACAAACAATGCTTACACACAAAAAAACCCTTCAATATTTGATGCAGATCCTTTTCAGGCAGGGGAAAAGCAAAAAAAGGAATCGATGGCAACGACCAGAGCAACGTTTCAGCCCAAATTAGTTGCTCATAACCTCAAGAAACTGTTTTTATTTCTGAATTTTCAGCAGTTTCTCCTGCCTGGAACTGAACAAAGGGTGGCAGGGAAGTCAGGGGAACTTTCCTTTGTTGGGATGAGTGGTAAAGGAACAACTCCAAGGTAAGAAAATGGGGCAGAACCTCAAAATTTGGGCCAAAGCTGTTTCTTGCAAGGAGAAGGGGGTTGGAACACGATGATCATTAAGGTTCTTCCAACCCAAACCATTCCATGACTCTGGATGAGGTCTCCAAAATCCCTTCAGACATCCCTGATTTCCACCACATCCGGAAAACCTGAGGTGAGTTTGGTACAAACCCTCCAGACAAAGGAAAAGGGATTTTTGTATCCTTTTCTCCATCCAGCAATCCCAGAAAACTGTGCCTTGGATTTCCCCCATTCCTCCATTTCCAGGAGGAAATTTCCAGGAGGGCATTCCAAAATGCCAAGAAAATTGAGCTGTGCCATGGATTTTGTCTCTGATTCCATTTCAGGAATCGCTGAAAGGTTTTCATGGGGTGAGACACAGAAATAAAAGAGAAATGAAAGGTTTTTATGCAGGCAAAGAGCGACAGGACCCAGGGAATGGTTATAAACTAAAAAAGGGGAGATTTAGATGGGATTTTGGGAATGAATTCCTGGCTGGGAGGGACTGGGATGGAATTCCCAGAGCAGCTGTGGCTGCCCCATCCCTGGAAACGCCCAAGGCCAGGTTGGACACTGGGGCTGGGAGCAGCCTGGGACAGTGGGAGGTGTCCCAGGGGTGCCTGGAATCATCTTTAAAGTCACTTCCCATCCAAACCATTCCAGGATTCTCTGATGGACCAGCAAAACGTGGGAGAGGATGCTGCAGCCCCTTCCCAGCAGGGATTCGGGAACGCCACCAGCACACGGAGCTCCAAAGGAGCAGCCGATAAATCCGTAACTGTTCCTTGGGACCCGGAGAACAAGGATGGGATCAAACAACCCAACATGAAACAACTTTTGTCCTCAAACTCCTCACAAACAGTCCCTGCCCTCCCTCATTAATTATCTTTTCAGAGTTAATCAGATGCCTTTCAGGATCCCAAGCAAGGCCTATTTGCATTCAGCGGGTTCTGTTGGTTTTTTCTCCCTGATCAGCTCCAAGTTTTCCTTTAATGCTCCAGAATATTCCTGCCTGGCCAATTTTCCCATGGCTCAACCAGCACCACGAAATACACCAAGTTCTGCACCATTTGCAGCCTCTGACAGGAGAGTTATGGATCCCTGGCTGCTTCCCAAGTGGATGCAGAGCACCGGGAATGCTCGGATTCGTGGTTGCTGATGGTTCTTCCCATGTTCCACCTGTGACAACGGGGCCATGGAACACCAAAACTCCACATTTCTGATTTTAACCTTCGCTGAGCCCCTCAAGGCTCCAAATTTCTGATTTTAACCTTCTGTGCCCTCCCCAGAGGAGGTTTTGGTTCGTTTTGTTTGTTCCCCTTCAGGTTTTTTGGCGAGTTTGTTTTGACCCATCCGCGGTGAACGAGAGGAGAGCGGAATCCACGTGGATGTGGAGCCCTGCACGGGCTTGGAGCAAATGTTGGAGGTTTGGAGAGCTGGGAATCCAGCCTGGCCCTTGTTCCTGAGCACCCAGAATGGGAATTTTCCCAAGTATGTTCCAATACTTTTCACACCCAGCCCTGCCTCACTTCCAGGATGCTCCAAAATCACTGGGAATTCTGTGACTCAGCTGCATCCCCCGGGTCAAACAAGGCAGGAAAACTTTCCTGGTGCCCAGATTTTCCGGATCCCTTCCTGTTTCCTTCTCACACGTGGGAAAAAGAGTTTGTGATCCTGAGAAAGTTTCTCCACTTGATTTTTAGGGACAATGGACTGCAGAGACACAGCAAGGAAATGGCCAAACATCACAGAATTCCATGGATGCAGTTCTGGTCATAGGGACACAGCCTGGGCTGGAAACAAATCTAAAAGAATTCAAAAAACATTAAAAAAAAATAGAGCAATGAAATAAAAAGTCCAAGTTTTTAGGGTGGACACCCCAAGTTAGACCACTCTCAAAATCCAAATTCCTTAAATTGGGCAATTGGAATCATGGAATTGTCCCGGTTGGAAAAGTCCCCTGAGATCAGGAAGTTCAACCAGCAACCAGCACCGCTAAAACCAAGTCCTCAGCTGCCACATCCTTTCCTTTTGGGCACAATTCCAGGGATTGTGACTCCATCCCACCCCTGAGCAGCCTCTTCCCGAAACTTTCCAATCCATGAGAAAAAAACTCTGCTATCACTGAGAAAATGCTTCTTCCCAAATGTTCCCTTCACATCCCAAGACAGGCTTGCAGCAAATTCCTGCTAAAAAAAGCCCCGCGTTCCCAACATTTCAGCAGCGCTCGTTCTGCTCCTGTCAGCACCGTTTGAGCTGCAAGTTTTTTAAATCCTCAGCTTCCAGCAGCTCTCCAAACAATTAAGATGTCAAAACGTCTTCTCCTAAAGCATCTCCAAACTTCTTCACAGCGAGTAATTATTTGGCACTTCCAAGGCCAGATGCATTCCCCGCTTCCAATTTAAATGCAAATCCCACTGAAAGACTTCAGGTTTTGTCTCTGCTTTTAGAAAACGCCGCTAATTTTGCAAAAAAAAAAAAAAAAAAAAAAAAAGGTTATTTATTTCCGTGTGGGAGGTGCCTNNNNAAAAAAAAAAAAAAAAAAAAGGATTTATTATTCCGTGTGGCAGGTGCCCGTTTTTTTCTGTTTTTCCGTTTTTTTTCCGTGTGCTCAGCTTAATTAGCTCCCAGCTCCTTCCGAGCTGCTCTTCTGAAGGAGGGGGAGGTTTGGATTCCTTTGAATGATGAGAATTCCAGTTTACAACTTGCTCCAAATCTGATCTGTTCAAGAGATGAAGGAGAGATCAAAGGGGGGGAAACACAGCGTGGTTCCTCCTTTGGAGGAGGGAAGATTCCAAGGAAATCGGCGGCACCGGGAGAAAAGACGTTGGGGGTTGGGAATAGCTGATCTTTGAGATCCCTTCCAGCACCAACCATTCCGTAATTCAGAGGAATATCCATGTGGGATTGAGCTCAGGAGGTTCTTTCTCCCATCTTCAGCTCACGTCAGGTTTTCCAAGGCTTGAAGAGCTTCAGGAACGGGAATTTCACAGCTTCCCACCCTCAGCTTCCAGAGTGGGAAAACCACGAGCTGTCCCAGTGGTGTCACTGGGTTTGGAGACGGAAATTGCTGTGTCCTTCCATTTTTTTGCCTGGGAATGCTGTTTCCTCCCTGATTTTAAGGAGATACAGACCATGGATCATGGATGAGATCCCAACACTTTCACGTAAGGGTGTTCCAAACCTCCCTGGGAACCCTTTTCCATGAAAAAAAATCCCCCTAATATCCCCCCTGAGCCTCCCCTGGCCCAGCCTGAGGCCATTCCCTCTCCTCCTGTCCCTGTTCCCTGGCAGCAGAGCCCGACCCGCCCCGGCTGCCCCCTCCTGTCAGGGAGCTGCGCAGAGCCACAAGGTCCCCCCTGAGCCTCCTTTGCTCCAGGCTGAGCCCCTTGCCCAGCTCCCTCAGGAATTCTCCAGACCCTTCCCAGCTCCATTCCCTTCCCTGCTCCAGCCCCTCAATGTCCCTCAAGGGGTCAGAACTGGACCCAGCCCTCGAGGTCCCCCAGCAATTCCAGCACAGGGGGACAACCAGGACAATCCCTTCCCTGCTCCTGCTCCCACAAAATTCCCCATCTAATCCAGGTGCCTTTGGCTTCTTTCCCACCTGGCCACCCCTGGGCTCACATCCAGCCACTGCCCCCAGCAACTCCAGGAGAAAATGGGGAAAAAATGTGTCCACCTGAACACAAAGAGAGGGATCCAAGGAATCCCATCTCCTGAAATCCCTGATGATAAATCCTCCCAGCCACGTGGTGCCCTCCTCACGATGCCCTCCAGAGCAGCCAACTCCCTTCCAAATCAAATTCCTGCTCACAAAAACTCTGGGAAGTCCAAATGAAAGGGCACCAGGATCAATAAACCATCCCTGTTTTTATGGGGAAGCCTTTTATGAACTCAGCCATGAACTCATCCGTGACCCTCCAGCCTGGGAAGAGCTCACAGATCGGAGCTTGCTCCGGCAGATCATAAAAATAAATGGATTTAATCAACTCCAAAGGTCCACTTTTTCCCACATTCATTCCCAGAGCTGTAAACTTTTAGGGAGCACCCTGGGAACTTCTGGCTGGTAGGAACGCTCTGGATGTGCTGCAAGATCAGGTTTGTTCCGTTAAAAACTCCTGAAATCCCATCACAGGGGGCATTTTTCCATGGAGGAGACATCTGTGGATATTTGTCAAGGGCTTTGGAATTCTCCAAAGGAAATAAGATGGAAAATCAGAACTTTTAAGGCTGGAAAAGCCCTTGGAGATCATCGAGTCCGGGTGTTATCCCAGCACTGCCAAGGCCCCCATGGCCCAACATCCCAAAATTTATTCCATGCTCCCTCTTGCTGGGAGCTTTTCCCAGGATACAGAGAGGAAAACAATGATGGAATAAAGGTCCTTCTGCCAGTTCCGTGGAAAACCCAACATTTCAGGATTTTAGAATTCCCAGCCATTCCCAGAAGATTCCAGGCAGTGACCACAAGTCCAGATGTGCCATCGCTCACCCTCCTGCCTGGGTACCCTGCTGGGGTACCAAACCCAAATTCCACCTCTGGGATAAAATTCCAGAGCTTTTCCCATGCTCTGGAGCTGGGATCCCTGCTCACACTCCAATTCTTGGAGTCTGGGGACGTTCCAGAGGCGCTGATATCCAACGGGCCTTAATTTTATCCTTTACTGCCCGAAATCCAAAGGGAAATTCCTAAAAAAAAGCTCTGGGATAAAGAGCAGGAAAGCAGGAGGGAAGCAGGTGTAGAGAACAATATTCTGGGATTTTGATTTTTTTTAAAAAAAGCAACAAAAGCTCATTTATTTCCCGATCTGAGCTTCCTCCTTCTCTTTTTATTCCGGATTTTTTTTTTAACAGCCACTCCTCCAGTTCACACACAATTTTAAAAGCCATAATCCAGAGGTACTTCCAGCAATCCTGGCCTTAAAAGGGATTTCCCTGGAGTGCTTTTTGTTCGGGAAGAGCTTTTGTGCTGCTGTTGAGCACAGGTCATTATTTTCCATTGCGGCTGACAGGGAATCCCACCCTTTGGAAAAATTAACTCCAAGGATGAGGTTTCCACTTCCCAAACGGTGAAAGTCACACAGGCAGAGTCCAATGGAACTGAAAATGTGCTGCTGTTACACTGGGAAAGGAGGAGGGATCTCATTAAAGATGGGAATGGGAGAAGTTGCTCCGGAGGGAAAAAATGGAGCAGGATGTTCAGGAATGTGATGGAATTCCCATTCCTGCAGGGATTTAAAGCCCTGTGGGTGGGGACCTGGGGACACGGGGCAGTGGTGGCCTGGGCAATGCTGGGGAATGGCCTGGCTCGATGGTCTTGGAGGACTTTTCCAACCTCAATTTCCAACAATTCCGTGATTCCATGATTTTCACTCAGGCAGACAGCATTCCCAACCATCGATACTCCTGACTTTAAGCCCTGGAAAACATTTCTGTGGCTCTCCCTGAGTCCCAATCCGATGCACAAGTGTCCCTCAAGGACGTTATCCAGCATCTTCTGTCTTACTGGATGGAGGAGCCACCTTGGAATCAGAGAATCCTGGAATAGCTGGGTTGGAAGAGACCATAAATCCCATCCAGTGCCCCCCCTCCCCTGGCAGGGACACCTCCCACTGTCCCAGGCTGCTCCCAGCCCCAATGTCCAGCCTGGCCTTGGCCACTGCCAGGGATCCAGGGGCAGCCACAGCTGCTCTGGCAATTCCACACCAGCCCCTCCCCACCCTCCCAGACAGCAATTCCCAATTCCCAAGATCCCATCCAGCCCTGCCCTCTGGCACTGGGAAGCCATTCCCTGTGTCCTGTCCCTCCAGCCCTCATCCCATTTTCCTCTCCCCTTTGAAGTCGGGTGTGGGTGGAAAAACCACCGCAAAAACAGGAAAACATCCAGAAAAAAAATCCTGGAGCCGCTTCCTTCATGGAATGAAGCACAGACAGCAAAGGCACACTTGGATAAAGACACTGAAATTTAGAGAAATTGAAAGGGATAAAAATTTCCGGTGAACGTTGAACATCGAACAGCGAACACTGAACGTTGAACAGTGAACAGTGAATGTTGAATGTTGAAGGTTGAACAGTGACCATGGAATGGTGAACGTTGAACAGTGAACAGTGAACGCTGAACATTGAACAGTGACCATTGAATGTTGAACATTGAACGTTGAACGTTGAACATTAAACATTGAACAGTGAACAGTGAACGCTGAACAATGAACAGTGAACAGTGAACGCTGAACAATGAACAGTGAACAGTGAACGCTGAACATTGAACACTGACTGTTGAATGTTGAAGGTTGAACAGCGAACATTGAATGGTGAACATTGAACAGTGACCATTGAATGGTGAACATTGAACAGTGACCATTGAATGTTGAACAGTGAACATTAAACATTGAACAGTGAACGCTGAACGTTGAACACTGAATGTTGATTGTTGAAGGTTGGACAGTGAACATTGAATGGTGAACATTGAACACTGAACAGTGAACAGCGAATGTTGAACACTGAATGCTGAATGTTGAACATTGAATGTTGAACATTGAACAGTGAACAGTGAACACTGAACAGTGACCACTGAATGTTGAACACTGAATGTTGAACATTGAACATTGAATGTTGAACATTGAACATTGAATGTTGAACATTGGACAGTGACCATTGAACGTTGAACACTGAATGTTGATTGTTGAAGGTTGGACAGTGAACATTGAATGGTGAACGTTGAACACTGAACACTGAACAGTGACCATTGGATGTTGAACATTGAATGTTGAACATTGACCACTGAATGTTGAACATTGGACATTGACCATTGAATGTTGAACATTAAACAGTGAACATTGAATGGTGAATGTAGAACATTGAATGTTGAACACTGAACATTGACCACTGAATATTGAACATTCAACAGTGACCATTGAACGCTGAACACTGAATGTTGAACGTTGCTCAGAGAACCTTGAGCACTGAACACTGAACCCTGAACGCTGCCACCCTGCCAGACCAGGATTGCAATCATCTTCCAAAAGAAGAGCCAACGGTTTTCCAGCGGAACTCACCTCTTACGATGATGTTGGTGGATTTTTTGGCGGGATTGCCGACGTTATTGTTGGCGATGCAACTGTAGGTGCCGGAATCCTCGGAGGTGATGGCGGGAATGGTCAGAGTGCCCCCGTTCAGCACCGTCTTGTCAGGCAGGACCCCCGCAGACCTCACCCACGTCAGGCTGGGCGCCGGTTCCCCCCCGGTGGTCACACACACCAAGGTGATGGCTTCTCCAGGGTTCACCACAATGGGGTCATCCACGAGGAGCTTGATGGAAGGGGATGCTGCAAAACACAGCAGGAATCACGGAATCAGGGAATGGTTGGAACAGAAGGAATCTTAAATATCATCCTATCCCACCTCTGCCATGGCAGGGACACCCACTGTCCCAGGCTGCTCCCAGCCCCAATGTCCAGCCTGGCCTTGGGCACTGCCAGGGATCCAGGGGCAGCCACAGCTGCTCTGGCAATTCCAGACCAGCCCCTCCCCACCCACCCATCCCAGTATCCCAGCTAGCCCTGCCCTCTGGCACTGGGAAGCCATTCCCTGTGTCCAGGTATTCACTGTTTTCTTGTCCTAGCTCTGACTGGTTGCTCCAGTAAGGAAAAGGGAGGGAGATAAGGAAAAGCAGGGAGAGTAATAGCCAGGGAATCACAAAACCATGGAATGGTTTGGGTTGGAAGGGATGTCAAAGCTCATCCCATTCCAGCCCCTGCCATGGGCAGGGACACCTCCCACTGTCCCAGGCTGCTCCCAGCCCCAGTGTCCAACCTGGGCTTGGGCACTGCCAGGGATCCAGGGGCAGCCACATTCCCTGGGCATGCAGAGGAAGGTAGGGATTGATGGATTGATGGGAGCAGGGAATGATGGATGGACAGCCCTGCAGCCGCATTTGGGAAGGAACGTGTCCCGTGTGGGACAGGTGCCAGCACACTGGATTGGAAATCTTGGAAAAAGGAATTAGCAAAGAATTTCTTTGGCATGGGAAGTCTGTTCTCCTCACGTCAGATCCTGCCCACTGATCCATCCCTCCCCATCCCCCTCCTCCCCAATGAACTCCTGGGAAACTGGCTGCCAACTGGGATGAATCCTCGGGGTTTGAATCAGGAGAGACACCTCCCTTGGGACAACTCCTCTTTGCACACGGAGAGACTCAACAATCCAGGACAGAGGCGTTTTTCCCTCTCTGGGATGTACAATCTGAATCTCACACCAAATTCCCATAATTCCCATAAAACATCCCATGAGCAGCTGTGGATCAGCCAGCACAGGTTGATGGGAAGATGCTGCTGCTCTTGGAAAGAAGGGATTAAATTGAATTCTCTCTTTTTACCTCTCCTTTTCCATGAAATATTTCCATGTGATAGAAGAGGAGCAAATGCTCAACATGAAAGGACAGGGCAGCAATTCATTGGAGAATATAAATAAAATAGAAATAATAGAAATAGAAATATTAGAAATAGAAATATACATANTAAAAATAGAAATAATAAATAATAATAAATAAAAAATAATAATAAAATATTTTTTTAAAAAAATAAAAATAAAAACAAAAAATAAAAATAAAAGTAAAAATAAAAATATAAAATCACACACTGAGCTGTGACATCCCATGTCCCCTGTGGTGAGGGATCCACCCTTTCTGGATCCAGGCTTTGCTCCAAGGCACCCTTTAAACTGCATAAATGATGAGCCAATGTCTAAATATCCATTGCTAGGCTGGGAAAAGCAGCAATCCCAAATAAACCCCAGCATAAAGGTGAAGAAGGATTGACATTCTGAGCCAAGAACACCAGTAAAAGGCAGTAATAAAAAGGGAAAGGCAATAAAAATGTTACATTCCCAAATCCCATCCCCATCCTCATGATCACAGGGACATATTCCCGGCTGTTCTGCTTTAGATGGGAATCTTATTTCAATATTAAAGGAATACAAAGCAAGCACTGGAGGCAAATCCGAGAATCAGCCATAAAAGCAGAGTTTGCTTGATTTGGGTTCATCCACGAGGAATTTGCTTTGTCTGCGTTTGGAAGCGGGATCAAAAAAAATGGGAAGAGTTTCCTTTGGACCTGGCCTGGGCACAGGGAGAACTGGAAACATCAGAATCATGGAATATCCTGAGTGGGAAGGGACCCAAAGGGATCATCCAGGGCAGATCCAGACCCTGCCCAGACACCCCAAAATCCCACCCTGGGCATCCCCTGGCAGCGCTGTCCAAATGCTCCTGGAGCTCTGGCAGCCTCGGGGCCGGGCCCATTCCCTGGGGAGCCTGGGCAGTGCCCAGCACCTTCTGGAATAGTGAAACCTTTCCCTGATTTCCATCTTATCCTTCTCCTGACACAGCTCTAGCCATTCCCTCAGTCCCATTCCTGGTCACCAGAAGGAAACTCCTTAGGAGAGCAGAGATTTAAAAGCCAAGCCCTCTCTTCCGGCTCTTCCCAGTTTTGGACTCCACAAATCCTTCCCAGCATGAATTCCTGGTTCAGGTCATTTCAAACCAAAGGAATTTGGTTCATGGCTAAAAATCCAGACCCCAAACCAGTCAGTTCTGCCAGCTGTGCCAGGGTCTCTGTGCTCACATCCTCTGAGCTCTTCCATGGTTTGGGATTCCAGCTGGGAAATTGGGAAGTGTGCTGTGTTTTCTGCTTAAGGAGGTTTTTTTTGGGAGAAGGTGGCAAAACCAGGGATCCAGGTACAACCAGAACCTGTGGGGTCATCACCATCACCCAGCTGGCCCCTACTTCCCTCTTCCTTCCTCTCTCCTGAGTTTAATAATTTTTCCTGAACAATTCCAGTGAGGAGCAGCTCTTTGCTCTCTCTTCCCATCAAATCTCGAGACAGGGAGCAAGGGAACCACGGATAATCCTCCAAAACTTGGAGCAAAAGATAAAAGTGCCAACGTCTACCCAACCTGGGGGGGCTGTTTTCCATAAAGGCCTCTCAATCCTGCAGATGAAAGGGAGCCCTTTGGATCCATCAGGAAAAAAGTGGGATTGGATAAAAAGGCTGTGACACGTCCCTTTCATCCCGGCACTCCAAAGAGAAACTACATGGAAATGTTGGTTTGGATACAGCAGTTTCCCTTTATTTACACCCCACATTTCACTTTCAGCTCCTATTCCAAAAATCCAAACAGAAATCCCCGGATTTCTGCAGCCACGACCCCAGAAAGCTGGAGTTAATCCGAAGGATATAAAGAAATTTGGGAAGGTTGTTGAGGTTTTCAGCAAACAGAACTCAGTGGAGCAGAGAAAAGGAATATTCACAATATCCCAGCCAAAATGAGCCTTTACTTCTATAATTCCCTAGTAAAGGAGAAAAGAATGGGGAGTTATAGCCTGGGAATCATGGAATCTGGAATGGTTTGGGCTGGAAGGGATTTTAAAGCTCATCCCATCCCTACCATGGGCAGGGACACCTCCCCCTGTCCCAGGCTGCTCCCAGCCCCAATGTCCAGCCTGGCCTTGGGCACTGCCAGGGATCCAGGGGCAGCCACAGCTGCTCTGGCAATTCCACACCAGCCCCTCCCCACCCTCCCAGACAGCAATTCCCAATTCCCAAGATCCCATCCAGCCCTGCCCTCTGCCACTGGGAAGCCATTCCCTGGCTCCTGTCCCTCCAGCCCTTGTCCCCAGTCCCTCTCCAGCTCTCCTGGAGCCCCTTCAGGCCCTGCAAGGGGCTCTGAGCTCTCCCTGGAGCCTTCTCTTCTCCAGGTGAACATTCCCAGCTCTCCCAGCCTGCCTCCAGAGCAGAGGGACCCCAGCCCTTGGAGCAGCTCCATGGATTCCTCTGGATCATTCCAGCAGCTCCAGGCATCTCAGAGGTGGATCTGACCCTGCAGCTGGGGCCTCACCCAAGCAGGGCAGAGCACAGAGGAGATGTGGGGCCTTCTGCAAATTTCCTTCACCAGGTCCTTCCTCTCCTTAATTCCATGTAGGAATTCCCTCCCTCTCAAACCATGGGAACGCCTCCAAGTGCTCCCAGGAAGCTGCTCCAATGCAAAGTCTCCCCTCAGACCAGGGACACCAGCAAGGGCACAATGACAAATTCCCTGGAGCAGCAGGGACAGTTATTCCCAGGCTGGGCTGCTCCGGGATGCTGCAGAATCCCTCTCTCCCACATTTCTCAAGCAAATATCCATTAGACAAAAATTTGGGATGGTTTGAGGCAGGGAATGGAGCTCAGTGTCCCATCAGGGCTGCCCCTGCTCTGTTTCAGTGACAAAAGGCAGCTCCCATCCTCTGCCTCCAGGTCTCTCCTCACACGGATCCTCCCGTGGGTTTTCCATCCCTCTCCCAGCTCCAGGGATTGCTTTAATCCAGCCAGGCAGGATTGGGATGGCAGAGGATGGGTGACACCAACCCTGCCTTCAGGATGAGGATTTACCCATCCAGCAGGAGCCTGGAGATGGGAATGGGCACCAGGTGCCACTTTTAACAACCCACCTGTGCCAAGCTCCCGCGGATCCCGTCGTTCTGCAAATCCTCTCCGATTCCTGGGATTTGAGAAAACCCAAAAAACTGATCTTCTGCCTAAAACTGATTTCTCCTCCCTTTTATTTAGTTATTTGGGAAATCCCTGGGCTCAACACCACGTGCAGCACAACTCTGAGCCTTGCAATTCATCAGTGTGGAGTTTTTTTAAAAAACTAAAAAATTTATAAATTTTAAAAATTTTTATAAAGCTGACCGGATGATCCAGGGCAATTCTCAGAGTGGATGATTATCCCAAAATACTGGGGAAGGATTATTAAATCTCTTGCAGGAGGGCAGCAAATGGATCTTTCCTGGCTATCACAGATCTGTCTCTGCAGCCTCGTTCCGCATTCTCCTGGAATGGCTCCTGCTGGCTCCTGTTAGGGACGGGCAGGAGATGGGATCCCAAAGGACAATCCACGTGTTTATCCAGCATTTGCATTTCTAAATCACGGAGCAGAACTGAGTTCCAACCGGGAGACTCAGCATGTGATCCCAGCAGCTCCAGCTGGGATATGAAATTCTGGAATGGTTTGGGTTGGAAGGGACCTTAAATCCCATCCCATTCCCAGCCCTGCCCTGGCAGGGACACCTCCCACTGTCCCAGGCTGCTCCCAGCCCCAATGTCCAGCCTGGCCTTGGGCACTGCCACGGATCCAGGGGCAGCCACAGCTGCTCTGGCAATTCCACACCAGCCCCTCCCCACCCTCCCAGACAGCAATTCCCAATTCCCAAGATCCCATCCATCCCTGCCCTCTGCCACTGGGAAGCCATTCCCTGGCTCCTGTCCCTCCATCCCTTGTCCCCAGTCCCTCTCCAGCTCTCCTGGAGCCCCTTTAGGCCCTGCAAGGGGCTCTGAGCTCTCCCTGGATCCTTCTCCTCTCCAGGTGAACATTCCCAGCTCTCCCAGCCTGGCTCCAGAGCAGCTCCATGGATTCCTCTGGACTCTCTCCAGCAGCTCCACATCCTGCTCTGTCCCAGGGCCTGGGGCAGCTCTGCAGGTGGGGTCTCACCTGAGTGGGGCAGAGGGGCACAATTCCCCCTTTCCTGCTGCCCACACTGAGGGAACAGCCCAGGGCATGGGGGATTTGGGGATGGACATATCCAGCTCTCACCCACCAACATTCCCAAATCTTCCTTTCAGGACTGATGTCAATCCCTTCATCCCCCAGCCAGGACTGATCCCAGGTCCAGGTGGAGTTGAGGAGTGATGGATTTATTGATTTAGGTTCAGTCCTAGGTTGGGTATTTCGGCCTCAGAGCCAGCACAACCCCCAAACACCAAAATTCCTGGAGCCATGGGAGAGGCTCATGGAGGAAATCCTGTAAATTCCAAGAATTCCTAATGCAACCAAACCATCCCTCTGCTGGAATGAGTCAGGACTAACTGGGGTCTATTATCACCCCCAAGGTCACTTCCAAAGCCAAAGTCTGTCCTAGAGGACTTCCAGAATTAACGAGGGGACCAGGGAGGCTTGGCCAGCAATGCTTCCCTTGAAATCCTCTGGGAATAATAAAAATTCCTACTGAACAATAGCAAGCTCTGGGAAATATTCCCAAAACTCGCCTGGAACGAGCTTTCCAAACACCCCATTTGGGTGAGAACGTCTCCGCCTTCCGAGGGCTCCGCATCTCCGCCGCCCTTTGGAAGTCGGGGTTTTCCCGGAGCCAATCCCAAATGTCGGAGTCAGGCTTGGCTTGGCAGGGGACAAAGCGAGCGGCAGAGCCGCCGGGAGCTCCTCCTCCTCCTCCTCCCTGCAGAACAAGGCCCTACTGATCCGAGGGAATCCGCCCCGCTCCCATTCACGCCGCAGCTGCAGCCTTGGGAAAGGGGCTCCCATTCAGAGGCTTCCGTGTGGGAGCGGTGCCGCCGCATCCCGGGATTTCAGAGCCGCCTGGGAAGCCAAGGGCGCAGATGACAAAGTGCTCTTGGAATGCCAGCGGGTCACAACGCCCGGCCCTGCTGCTCCGGGCGCTTCCAGGAATTCCAGTGGGAATCGCATCCGTCTCGTGTTAAAGGCAAGTCAGGCACCCGTGGCAGACGGATGGAGATTGATTAGGAAATTAATAATTAACGGCTCCAGCACAGCCCAGTCCTCACAGGGTGCTGAACCAGCAGGAAACACACCCTGGTCTTGATTAATGACTGGGGCAAGGCTTGCTCAGACTGAGCACAAAGCAAGCACTCATTAAGTCATCGTTAACACTCTTAATTAGCCCAGGCTGCCAAGCACTTGGAGCAGAGAAGCTGTGGCTGCTCCATCCTTGGAATTTTCCAGGTTGGATGGGGTTTGGAGCAACTTGGGATAGTTGGAGATGATTATCCCTGCCCACGAAGGGATAATCCTTAATGTCCCATCCTACCCAAAGCATTTTGGGAATTATTCAAGGAGCTGATAAAGACGTTTAGGGAATTGGAAGGTGTGGAGTCTCTGCTGCTGCCTGGGATGGGAATGGCACTGGCTGGAAAATCCATCTGTCATTCTTGGAGCAGCCAGGGGAAAAAAAAAAAAAAAACAACCCCACTGCCACCGTGTCATAATTACAGTGAGACAAATAGAGGCATTTAGGGCGGATGTACGGAATTGAGGAAATGTCACCGTTGGCTTTAGGGATTACTGGGAATGCAAAAACAACCCAATAATTTCCCAGCAATATCAAAGCAGCACGGCGGCTCCTTGACAAGGCTCTCAGCTGTGATGAACAGAAATTAAAGGACATTATTTCCCCCGGTCCGGGGCGTTGTTGGAAAGGCAGAACTGAAGGAGTAGAAAATAATTGGATTCCATTTTTCCATCCATCGCTCTGTGTGTGCATCCAGTGGATTTACAGCCGGGATTTCTTGCGGGAACACAAAGCCAATATTCCCAACGAGACGCGGGCCCTTCCCAGGCTGGAGGTGCCTGCCAGGCTGGAAGCAGCGTTCCTGTCGCTATGGATTCCAGAAAGTTCGACCAGGAGTGGATTGGAATTCCCAGAGTTTGAATTGGAATCAGAAAATCCCAGAATGGGATTGGGAGGGATCTTAAAGCTCATCTTGTTTCACCCACTCCCCCTTCCATTATCCCAGGCTGCTCCAAGCTCCATCCAACCTGGCCTTGGACAATTCCAGGGATACAGGGACAGCCACAGCTTCTCTGGGAATTCCATCCCAGTCCCTCCTCACCCTTCCAGCCAGGAATTCCTTCCATAAATCCAACCTAAATCTCTCCTCCTTCAGCTCCATTCCCCCCCATCTTTTTTTTTTTTTCTTTTTTACCCTTATTTTACAAAATAAAAATAAACTTTTTATTGCCCGCCCTTTTCATCGCCAGCCCTTCAAAAAAACCTGAATTACCCCTGAAAATAAAATAAATCCGGGGAAAAATAATAATAAAAAAAAGATTCCTAAAACTGAACAAGCAATGAAAATCTGATTTATACATTTCTATATCCCTCCTGTGCTGCTGCTGAGAGATCCCAGGGGAAGAGGATGAAAAGAGGAGAAAATCCTCCAGCTGACAGTTCCAGAGTTCTAGACCAGTTCTAGCTCTAAAAACACGGTGTTTGGGCAAATAAAACTTATTTCTCTTACATCTCATCTTCCCTTTTCTCTTACTCCTCCTTTTCTCCCATCTCCTTTTCACTGCCTTTAAATTTCCAGCACTTCCAGGGCAAGAAGAAATAATGAGAAGTTTCTCAAATCCCAAATCTTCCAGGTTTGTCTCCTTTTTTTTTTTGACTTAAAACATGGAATAACTGAGGTCAAATATTCCCAGAGCAGCTTGAAGTATCGGAAGTGCTTTAGGATCCTCATGGAATAGTTTGGGTTGGAACGGACCTGGGAGATGATCTAATTCCAACCTCTCCTGATATGGGCAGGATTTAGGCTTTTCCCTGGCACACAGGAGGAATTTCCAGCTGGTAAAAGTTCCTGGATCTGTCCTGGGACAAAGGGCTGGCGTCCCTCGATGGCCAAAGCCACCCTCGTCCGTGTCCCTGACCTGTCACTGCTCCCACCGGAGATTAAAAAGGAAAAATCCTGGTTTTTCAGTCTCCCCTGAGCCTGTCCCTGAAATAAAGAGGCTTAAAGCTGAGGCAAGAGCGGGATCCTTTTGTCTGAGCATCCTGTCAAAAAATGGGAAGCGATGAGGTTCAGGGAGCGGAGAGGGGAGTTACGGGAGAGAAATAAAGAATGGAATTATCATGGAATTGGAAAATCATACAACAGCCTGAGGGGAAGGATCCACAAGGATCACGGAGTCCAACTCCTTCCCTGCCCAGACCCCCCAAAATCCCCATCCTGGGCACCCCTGGCAGCGCTGCCCAAACGCTCCTGGAGCTCTGGCAGCCTCGGGGCCGGGCCCATTCCCTGGGGAGCCTGGGCAGTGCCCAGCACCCTCGGGGGGAAGAGCCTTTCTCTAAAATCTAAAAGTATCAATAAATTTAAATATAAATCCCATTAATTAAGGTTTTTCAGCTGGGTTCAGTGTTTCTATATCCCACAAGCCAGTCCAGGTATCCCTATCCCATTCCCTGCTCTCCTTTCTATCCTCAACACCCTTTTTTCACCTCCTCCTCCAACTTTTCCAGAATCCCTGTGTTTTTTGAGCTGTGGGGCCGCAGCTTTGATGACTCATGTCCTTATGTCCCTCTTTTCCCGGGTGCTTTTCCTCTCCCTTTTCCAGCACTTTGATGCCTCCGTGGGCTCGTGCTGCCGTTCACGCACAGATGTGGCATTGAGAATTCCAGCAGGAGGGAAGGGAGGCGGATCTCGGCTTTTCAAGGCACTTCCTCGCTGCTTTCGCTCGGGAGAGGCCACAAGAGCTCCCAGCTCCCACACTGGAGGGATTCATTCCGTGGGGATTCGATCCAGCGGCGCTGAGGGAAGCGGGATCCTTCGGCAGCAGAGTTAAACCGGCTTAAATTCCATCGTGGAATTGTCACTTCCCCTGCTAAATTTAGATCCAAGCGGGATTAAATCCATCCCAGACACGCCAAAGTCGGTCCTGCAAGCCGAGGTCACGGATGCCAGCGCCCCTGGAGCGCAATTCCCGCTTCCCAAAAATAACAGGGATGAATTGTTCCTCAATTCCCCGAGTGCAGCTCCGCCTGAACCGCTCCAAACACCTCAGCCCAGCCCTAATTAGCGGATTAGGGATGAGAGGTTAACGAAGAGCCGCCAAGGAGGGACCCTCGGGCTTCTGGAGGACACAATCCAAGCAGGAACAAACATCAGGAATGTGCTCGGGAAAAGGGAGCTGGGATCCCAGGGATGTGTTGAAAGGAAATTTGTTGGGAATGCAGGGAAGCAGCTCTGGTTGAAGCCGGTGTTTATGGGGCTGGGAATGGGGAGGGCTCTGCATTCCCCAAGGACTGAGCTTTTCCAAGGAGACCAGCAGCACCTGGGGATATTGGGATGATGGGACCCCCAGGAAATAAAGGAAGTTTGTTAGGATTGGAAAACTGCTCAGTGATCATCGAGTCCAACCATTCCCAGCACTGCCCCGTGTCCCCAAGTGCCACATCCACAGGGAATTTAAATCCCTCCAGGGATGGGGACTCCAAACCTCCCTGGGCTGGGGAACCCTTTCCAGGAAGGAATTTCCCCGATTTCCAACCTAAATCTCCCCTGCTGCAACTTGAGGATGTTTTCCTCTGCTCCTGGAGGTTTTTCCCTGGCAGCAGAGCCCGACCCCCCCCGGCTGCCCCCTCCTGTCAGGGAGCTGTGCAGAGCCACAAGGTCCCCCCTGAGCCTCCTTTGCTCCAGGCTGAGCCCCTTTCCAGCTCCCTCAGGAATTCTCCAGCCCCTTCCCAGCTCCCTCAGCCGCTCCTCAGACAAGACACCCACATTCCCACAAGGAAAATGACGCTGCAAAGGGGAAGAGGAGAATTCTTCGTTCCATGCCTGGATCAGATTCCCTGTCAGCCCCGCAGGGAGCCAAAACCAGCCAGGATAATTTGGGATTGGTCGGACAAGGCTTCGACCTAATGGAGAACAGGACTGGGGGATCCTTGGGATCCTTTCCAGCTTTATTTTCTAGTGTACCTTTTTGCTCAAGAATTATCCCAGAGAAGCTGTGGCTGCCCCTGGATCCCTGGAAGTGTCCAAGGACAGGTTGGAGCAGCCTGGGACAGTGGGAAGTGTCCCTGCCCACAGCAGGAAGGCACTGGATGGGCTTTAAGATCCCAAACTCCCCTGGAATTTTACAAACCCATCCACCCGCAATGCTCAGCTCAAAGCACCCTCAGCTCTCCTTCCATCCAACATCCAAGGATTTCCAGCTCCTTTAATGCAGATCCCATTTCTCTGTGTCAGGAATGCCAGGAAACGTGCAGAGCAATATTTTTTCCCACCTTACATAATTCCCTTTCCAGGGCATTGTCTGACTGACGGGAAACAAAGCGAGTTTATCGTGACAGACTTCAGCCTAATCGACGGATTAAAAGTGAATTAAGCCTTTTTTAATGAATTTGTCTCCCAGCACACGCCCCAGCCAGAGCAGCAGCTTCAGCTGGGATTTCAATGAGCTGTGGCAGGCAGCTGAAAAAAAAAAAAAATCACGGATTGAAAGCCTCATCTTGCTCGGGGGAAAAAAATAAATAAATAATTCCTGGGCTGGTTTATTTGATCCTGGAGCCTGCCAAAGCTCAGCCTTAATTTAGGTTTTTAATGATCACCTGCACTAAACTGGCTGCTAATAGACAAATATCATTTCCAAAGGAATCCGTGCCACCCAAGCTGCTTTGTGGAGCGAGATAAAAGCCTGATTTGCTTTTCCTCAATCATATCACAAGAAGTATTCGAAGGAGCTGAGAATTCCCGAGCTTTTCTGGGTAAATATCCTGCTTTTTCTCTGGCACTTTGAAACAAGGAACGCTCTCGAAAGGCTCCATTCAGGTTATTCTTAGCTTGGAGTGTTCCCTGAGCCACTCAGCGGGAGCTGGGGCTAAAATTACCTTTTTTAGTGCCTCCCATGGAAACTGGAGGCACCAGCAGCTGTCAATGATCCCTCCTTGGCACTCGGCAGAGCTTTGGAAAAGCAGATCCGGGGATTTCTATGGCGGGAGGAATTTGTTCCTGCTCGGAGGAACCTCCTGAGCAAAGCGTGGTCCAGGCTGAGGCAGCGAGATGGGGTTTGGAATTGCGGAATCCCGGAATGGTTTGGGACACACGGGGCCTTAAACCCCATCCCATTCCGTGGGGGTGCTTCCTTTCAAACTTCTCATCGATTGAGGTGAGAAATTTATGGATCAACTGCTGCCTTTGGACACCGAATGGATCCTCTGCCAGCACCTCTGCCCTGCTCCACAACACTGCTGCTCATTGTCACCTTGTCACCTGGTGACACTTCTGCTGTGACCTCAGCTGCTCCATTCCCAGCATCCACTTCAGGTTTTGGGGCTGGTGTGGCCTTTGGAACTGGTCTGAGCTGGAATAAAGAAAGCTCTTTGTCTGAAAAGTGAGGTCACAGCACCAGCTGGGGCAGCTGAGGCTCCAGGGCCACAGGGAACAGGGGGAGGGAGGGGATTGTCCCCCTCTGGTCTGTCCTTGGAGGCTCCACCTGGGAAATTGGGTCCAGCTCTGGAGTTGTCAGAAAAGTTCTGGATTAGCTGGAGTGATCCAGAGGAATCCATGGAGCTGCTCCAAGGGCTGGAGCTGCTCTGGAGCCAGGCTGGGAGAGCTGGGAATGTTCCCCTGGAGAGGAGAAGGATCCAGGGAGAGCTCAGAGCCCCTTGCAGGGCCTGAAGGGGCTCCAGGAGAGCTGGAGAGGGACTGGGGACAAGGG